>OY744617.1:27093924-27231424 GCA_963556255.1 Allolobophora icterica
GACGATCAGTCCTGGTAATCTAATCTAATCTAATCTAATCTAATCAAATCTAATGATTTACCTTGAATGTAATCTGGTCCAATATGGCCAATCTCGATTGGTCTTCTATGACCTGCTTCAACAATAAGGGCGCAACTTTGCCCCACAAGTGTTAGTGACCAATTCCCTCCTCCATCTTCTCTCCTTTCTCCCTCCGTTCCCTTCCTTTCTCCTTCCATTCTACATCAGACCAAAATACCGCTGTCATGTCACATAAATATATCTGCGCAGGGCCAGAAAGTGTTGGCGAATGTCATGGCTTTTGAGAAGATCTGATCTGAAGGTTGTAAATTAGTTAGACTAGTAAATGAATGAATGAACGAACGAATTAATGAACGAAAAATTGAATGAACGAATGAGCGAAACGATGAACGAACGAAAGATGGAATGATTCAACGAAGGAATCAACGAATGATTGAATTAACAAATGATTGAATGAAGGAATGATTGAATTAACAAATGGAAGTATGAGCGAATGAATGAATGAGTGAAAGAACGATCGACTGAAAGAAGAAATGAACGAATGCGCGAATGAATTTAAGTAGTTGGCAGAGAAACGTACATGTATCTCAGCATAACTTTGAAAAAATATATATCTTTAAATTAATATTTTTGAATGAATAATTTTTGAAGGAATAATTTGACTGCGTTACAAGGCAGTCCTAAACCAAGGGCTTGTTAGTGGCGCTATAGTAGTTGAAGCGAATAAGGGCGCTCAGCACATGGCAATATGCATCAGGTCTAAAGAGAGATACATCGATGGTGTAAAACAATAGCTGTATTGCAGGTAGCCTAATGTTATCAAAACAACGTCAATTAAATTGTTAATTATTAACAAAATATTAAATATCACCTCGAGAAATATAATTTCAGACACGATTGCTGTTCGTTCGACTACAACTGATCCTCCAGCACCATCTACAGACACATCTATAAGTACGTCAACAAGTACACTCTGGTCAACCAGCACGACAACAGTCACGACAACACCAACTAGCACAACGACGCCAACAATAACTAGCACAACAACTAGCACAACAACGCCAACAACAACAACCAGCACAACGACGCCAGCAACAACTAGCACAACAACGCCAACAACAACCAGCACAGCGATATCAACAACTACCACCGCAACTAGCACAACGACGCCAACAACAACTAGCACAACAACGACAAGCACAACCACACCAGCAATAAGTAGCACAACAATAACCAGCACAACGACACCAACAACGACTAGCACAACAACTACAAGCACATCGACGCCATCAACAACCAGCCCAACGACGCCAACAACAGCTAGCACAACAACAACCAGTACAACGATGCCAACAGCAACTAGCACAACAAAAACCAACAGAAGGACGCCAACAGTAACCAGAACAACAACGCCAACACGAACCAGCACAACCACGCCAACAGTAGCTAGCACAACAACCAATACAACACAATCAACAACCAGCACAGCAACACCAACAGCTGTTACAGCGCGAAATTCGTCACCGAAACGAACCCCGAAATATACAGCTCGCTTGGCTACAACGAAAACAAATTTAGCAGAGACAACAAACCCGGATAATACGAAGCCAACGCGAATGACGGGACCTGTCAGTAGAACAACAATATTATCGACAGACTCAAGCTCAACGCAAACGAACCCTGTGTCCAGTACCCCAACCTCCGCTTTACCAGGTAGGTGTGTATATGTATGCGGGCGTGTATGTTTGTATATCTGTGCATGTATGTACAATTGTACGTGCGTGTTTATAAGTATGTGTCTACATGTATGTGTGAATGTATGAACGTATGTAAACATGCATGTATGTATTTTATATGTGTTTATATATGTGTGCATATAGGCATTGCGTGTCTGTATGTATGTACTGTATATATGGATTTATGTAGCTATGTATGTATGTATGTATGTATGTATGTATGTATGTATGTATGTATGTATGTATGTATGTATGTATGTATGTATGTATGTATGTATGTATGTATGTATGTATGTATGTATGTATGTATGTATGTATGTATGTATGTGTGTACGTATCTGACAATTTATATAGCGACAGCTGAGGCTACTAAAACACAATCAATCCGACAGCCATGCCGTTAATCATATATTCCTGTCTCAATAACACGGACTTCTGATCACTTGATTAGCTTTAGAAACGGAACTGAAGTGAATCTGTAGCCTTCCGTTGCTTGGCATTTGTTCCGCGTTCTCTTACTTATCTAAATCCACCACTGTTCGATATGACATGAAATGATGAAAACAATAGCGATTGTAATGTATTGCTTTGTATTGTAACACTCTCAACTGATCTTCTGGATTGTCACCTGATTAGGACTTGGGTTTGGTGCAATAGACTGCGGCGCGACAGAAGTTACGGGAGGTGCCTAGGATGCAATTAGAACGGATGCCAAAGATGCAATTACAATGACAATTGTTGTATAAATTATACTAGATTGCTAATTGATAAAAATCACAATGCTATTTGTTTATCCTGTGCAGTTTGCCCGTCGCAAGCGTCCTACGTCCAATGTCTGAACTTCGTCTGCATTCCACTTGGGTTCGTCTGTGACGGAGTGGATGACTGTGGTGACAACAGTGACGAGAGAAATTGCCAAGGTCAGTCGTAGAGCAATTATGAAGGTCATTTCTATGTGATTTGTCTAGGTCAGTCAATGAGCAGCTGTCATGATCATCCAAGGTCATTCAAAGAGCATTTTCCAAAGTCATTTAGAAGAGCAGTCGCAAAGGTCATTTGAAGAGCAGTTGCCAAGATCATTCAAACAGCAGCTGACATGGTCATTCCAAGAGCAGTTGCCAAGGTCATTTAAAGAGCAGTTGCCAAGGTCATTCAAAGAGCAGTTGCCTAGGTCATTTAAAGAGCAGTTGCCAAGGTCATTCAAAGAACAGCTGCCATGGTCAGTCAAATAGCAGTTACCAAGGTAATTTAAAGAGTATTTGCCAAGGTCATTAAAATAGCAGCTGTCAAGGACAGTCAAGAGGCAGTAGTGGAGGGAACTGAGTTAGGTCTGAGGTTCGCCAAACTCTGCATCACTCACTCACTCAATCAATCAATCAATCAATTAATCAAAACTTGATATATCTGGTTAATCTACAAGCAGATGATTGGCCAGATATCTTCAAAAGCCACTATGACACCACTCTACCCTCATGCCGATTGTTCTCTCAGCTGCAACAACTACCAGTGCTAATTTAATTCTCACAATAAAGGCTGGCTAATTAGACTAATTACTTGACGTTGTCTGTCCTATCCAGTGTGTCCATCGGATGAGTTTGAATGTTCCAACGGACGATGCATTCAACGAAGCTTCGTCTGTGACCGTGACGATGACTGCGGTGACAATAGCGACGAAAGCAATTGTCCGTCATCAAGACCAGGTCTAGACACTATACTACAATCGCACACTCCTCAGTATAATACGGTGTAATTCAATGTAATGCAATTTGATGTAATGTCGTGTAACATGTAACGTAATTGTAATCGTAAACTCCAAATTTCTAAAGCACTACTCTAAAGCTGAGCACAGGGCACCAGCTTATTCACGAGCGCTGCGTCGTGTCAGAGCCTGACTCAGAGATGTGAACTGAAGATCCGAGTAATGTAATTATAGGATCCACGTGATGTAATCATAATGTGATATGATGGTTGGAAATGACGTAATGTCGTTTAATGCGACCCCGCGTCAGATGGCTGTGCGAAAATAAAATTAAAATAAAAGAAAGAAAGAAAAGAAAATGTACATCTAAGCATCGTCTAACAATGGGCTAAGAAACCACTCACTGGTGTAATTGCAATTATACTCACTGATTTGTATAGCCTCAATTAGCCTAAAATAACAAGGGTTTAATGTACCAGTAGTTCAGTAATCTTTGATAGACCCACTGCAGGTGAACTTGGAACGCTTTAAAGCCCATCTTTCCAAGATTCTGTATTCTATCACAGCCTTTATGAGGAAGCTTGGAAGGACGGGCTTTTAAGCGTTCCAGGTTAACCTGCAGTGATTCTATCACTGATTACTGAACTACAATTGATTTCATCTCTGTTTTCCAGACAGTTATCGATGTGATTACAGACATGCCAAAGCAGAATGCACTGACCATTCGGACATCTGAACTGACCCACCGGACATGCTATAGAAAAGAATAACATTGCAATTTATGACACTTTAATAAAAAAATATTCCTCAAGTCGTTGCTTCGTGCGAATTTAAAGAACCTTTTCAATGCACTGCTTTCTATTTTCTATCCATTAATAATCTTATAATTATAAGTGTCAGTTGGGCCTACTTTCCTCCTACTTCTCTCCACTGTTGTTAGTCCACACCATTCAACCTTTCTACAAAGCTCCAACCAAATAAAACTCCACAGATGAATTCCAATTTACTGAGATCGTTCTTATCACTGATTAGTGGCTCGTAATATTTTCTATAATATTTGAGAAACATTACAGACATTTTGTTTGATATTTCGCCAGGCACGACGACTCCTCTGCCTGGTACTGCGACTACAGCATCAGCGGGTGAGTAAGATAGATCATAGATCTATAGGGGAAAATACAAGACAGCGCGTTGTGGGAAGTTGCTTATAAAATAACGTTCCCGTCTATTCACGTGTTCAAAATCATCATTAACAATACGAAAGCAATCACCTGAGTTATAGACATAATGTTAATTTATATGACGATTTGAGTGGCGTAAAAATAACTTAGAATTAGATAAATGCAATACTACATCAAGGCAATAACTGTTATCTGTTCCTTATATGTAGTTCATTTTATAGTAATATTATTATATTATTGATATTCTGATCCAATCTAATCTTACGACTTTTGTACCACCGTTTTCACATTTATCAAAACATGGTCGCTTAGAGTCAATTAGCAATTGAAATCCGACATAGCAGAGAAATCAGGAGATAATAATATAATATTATATATTAGTATAATTTTAATTTAAATACAGGACCGGCTAAAAGCATGGTTGTACTCTTTCTGCTGTGAAGGTGCGTGCCGCAGTGCGGAATATCGATGCTTGACTGGGAGCCAGTGCATTCCATCTGGTTGGACTTGCGATGGAGTGAAAGACTGTCGAGATGGAAGCGACGAATCCCTGCCCAGTTGTCCAACAAAAGGTCTTCAGATAACAGTCACTTTTTTATTTCCTTTGTTTTAATTCGCCTGACAATTCATAATCTCAAAATTATCATACTGAAACTGTCGCTTCTGTTTTCATTTACCTGACAAAATATACCGTGTACGAGTCTAGAATCTGTATGATTAAAATTTTCATACTAAAAACCTCCAATATAGCGATTTATAAAAATGAGGAGAAAATTCGATTTGCTAATAACGAATTAAAATTGCCAAACATAGCGTAAAACAGACTGATAATTTTGCCATGTCGCTATTGAATCAAGACTTAGAGTCCTGAAACAGGAATGGAAATCAAATCTGGGCTTTAGTCGAAAATATGATTGCCGAAGACAGCATCTTTTAAGATTACAGTTGATTAAAGCGTTAATAGCTAAATTAATTAATTAATTCTTTCGTAAATCAATTAATTCGTTCAGTCTCATACGCCATCTTCCATGCTATAGAATGTGGTTTATTAAAGTATCGATGTCATATAAATTGTAATGTTATTCTTTACTATAGCATGTCCAGTGGGTCAGTTCAGATGTCCGAATGGTCAGTGCATTATGTCTTGGCATGTCTGTAATCACATCGATGATTGTCTGGATTACAGAGATGAAGTCAACTGCTCTTTCGGTTTGTATTCTGTCCACTCTACTCCATCCCACTTCACTCCACTCCACTCCAATTCCACTCATCTCTACTTCACCCCTCCACTCATACTCCGTTAAACTCCATTTCAACTCCACTTCAAAACAATGCAATCCACTCTATATCACTCTACTCCACTTCCACTCTACTGCACTCCACCCCACCCCGCCTCATCCCACCCACCCCATTCCACGCCATCCTACACTCCACTTGCATTCCATTCAACTCCACTTCTACTCCATTCCAATACGCTGCATTTCAATCCAATCCACTCTGCTCTCTTTTAGTCCACTCTACCTCCACTTCACTCCACCTCCACCTCCACTTCCACTCCATTCAACTCCACTTCAACTCCACTTCAGAACAACGCAATCCAAACAATCCACTCCACTCTGCTCTACTCAAGTCCATTCCTGTAAGTAAGTCCCCCATCCGTTATCTTTTCTTGTCGATTCTACTAAGTTTTTTTTATTCTATTAATTCTTAATTACTATTGTTATTACACTGCTGTTAAGCGCCACTGTAATATGACCAAGCATCAATCGATGGCACTGAGCAATTGTGAGTGAAGGACTTGCTCAAGATCACTACACAGTAACCATCTCAGAGGAGGAGTAACCCTCTACGCGTTAAAAAGATGAGTACTCGACCAATCGGTTAAACCAACCATTCAAACTGATATGTTAAGAAATGAATTAGAACATTTTCTGTGTCGATAAGAATAGGTTTGCAGTTTTAAGGCGAACATTAAGATCTGCAAAGCATAATAGAAGCTCGATCGTCTCTCTCCGTAGTCTATCTGACGCAATCTGCTTTTCTTCCAGTCTGGACTCCGCCAGCATTTTGGGACTGGCCGGCCAAGGCAACAGCAATGACGATCAGTAAGCCAGTCACGTCATTTCATTCATGCATTATTTCAGTATGACGTCATTTCATCATACGTCATTTCATTAATACATCATATCAGTATTACGTCATTTCATTAATGCGTCATTTCATTAATGTCATCATTTCATTAATACGTCATTTCATCAATGTGTAATTTCATTAATACGTCATTTTATTAATACATCGTTTCATTAATACGTCATTTCATCAATACGTCATTTCATCAATATGTAATTTCATTAATACGTCATTTCATTAATACATCATTTCATTAATACGTAATTTCGTTAATACATCATATCAGTATTAGTCATTTCATTAAAACATAATTTCATTAATACGTCATTTCATCAATATGTAATTTCATTATTAAGTAATTTCATTAAAACATAGTAACGACACTTCACCTATCAAAATGAGCGTTACCTTAACGCAATTCACCATCCCACGTATGTATGTGTGCATGATTGTCGCATGTATGTACAGGGTGGGCCAGTAGGAATGCACCAACTTTGACGCGTTATAACTTGAACAATTTTTATCTGAGCGTCTTGTCCAATATATCAGATTGAAGATAATTATCCATTTTTTGATTATGCAAAATATCTACGAGATAATATTACGACTTTATGAGATAATGCTATTAATATTCGATGTGCCATTTTCTGGCCATAAAACTGCAAGAAAAAACAAAAGTCTGAAACTGAAGACGTCAGTTCTAAACAGTCACTTAGTACTAACAATTAATATCTTGAGTGAATTTACCATCAGTCAAACAAATACTCAATAATGTCCACCACGTGCTCCGACTCTTACTCGTCCCTGGATTGTTGTCTTGGCTGGAAATTAACTCTTGGACTTGTGCAATGTTCGCTGCTGTGCGCGCAGAACGTTTGCGACCACAGTTGCGGCTGTTAGACGTTCCCGTAGCATCAGTTTGTTTAATCAATCGATCTAGAGCATATTTATTCCATTTTCTAGAAGGGAATTCTATCATCATCTGATGTGCATTGTATCCTTTTTCTGCTCTTAAAATTCGGATTAAAATTCTATCCTCTTCCGCGAGCGGCGTCATGATGTTCAATATTTACATTCAAAATTGAGAGGTGTGCGCCGCACCGAAATTTTATAACAGTGGTGCCGTATATCAGTGCAAGATTTGACACAGTAGTAGAGTGGATGATTACCTTCAATTTAGTATATTGGGCACGATGTTCGGGTAATAATTGTTCAAGTTATATCCATTCAAAGTTGGTGCATTCCTACTGGCCCACCCTGTACATTGTACAATTGTACATATGTAGGGGCCTACCTCTGATTGGTGGAACCTGGGTAGAGGCGCTTTATAATTTTTGAAATACAATACAATACCATGTATGTTTAATTAAGCCTAAATATGTGCGTATGCATGTATGAATGTATGTATGTAAGTTTGCATGCATGTACACATTTAACTATGTATATAAGTATGCACAAAATGTATTGTATGTATGCGTATGCATGTATGAATGAATGCATGTATGTATATATGTATGTTTGCAAATATGTATGTTTGTATGTGAGTAAGCAAGCAATGCAATTCATACATTTCGTAGTATCGACGTATATGAGTAAGCTAATATACATGTATACCAGTCACGTAATAGGATTTCTAAATGCTGTCTCAAGTCTCAACCACGTGCATTTGCATAGATGTGTGTAGGTGTTAATGCGCATTTGTGCATCACAGATTGTACGTCGACGAGTTTTCGTTGTCGAAACGGTCGCTGCATTCCAAGTCGATGGGTCTGTGATGGAGACGATGACTGCGGAGACACATCGGATGAATCCAACTGCAAAGGTATATTATATAAGCAACGGATTCACATTGACACTAACACTACACACACACACACACACACACACACACACACACACACACACACACACACATACGTGTAAGACCCCCCTATTGAGGCCATGTGACGAATCGCCGGAAACTGGCGCCAGACTTTGAACACTTATTCTATGGTTGTTTTTGCTTCTTTTTTAACCAAATTTCACGTGAATCCTTAGATATTTGTGTTTTATCGATATCATTGCGAAATTTTATGAAATTCTTAAAAACAACGAACCTGATTTTTGTGATACAACTGGGGCCTAGTGTGGGAGTGTGGGTGTGTGTGCGTGTGTGAGTGACGTCCTCGTTTCACTGTATTATTTCAGGTGTGTATAGATACTGTTACCAATACAAAACGGTGCCAACGTGTGTGTGTGTTTATGGCCCCGTTTCACTGTATTATTTCGTAAAGCATTACCCACGCACATAGTGTGTGAGTTGTATATTACAGACGCCATTTAAGTGTATTAATATAACAGTTACGTCAACTGGTGCCGGTGTGTGAGTGTGTGTTGAAGAATAAAGGCTCCAGTTGGCCGGATAATGAAATAATATTTAAACAAACAAATCGGTGCCAGTGTGTGTGTGTGTGTTGTATATTACAAACGCCAAGTGTATTTCTATAACAGTTATGCCAACTGGTGCCGGTGTGTGAGTGTGTGTTGAAGAATAAAGGCTCCAGTTGGCCGGATAATGAAATAATATTTAAACAAACAAATCGGTGCCAGTGTGTGTGTGTTGTATATTACAAACGCCAAGTGTATTTCTATAACAGTTATGCCAACTGGTGCCGGTGTGTGAGTGTGTGTTGAAGAATAAAGGCTCCAGTTGGCCGGATAATGAAATAATATTTAAACAAACAAATCGGTGCCAGTGTGTGTGTGTTGTATATTACAAACGCCAAGTGTATTTCTATAACAGTTATGCCAACTGGTGCCGGTGTGTGAGTGTGTGTTGAAGAATAAAGGCTCCAGTTGGCCGGATAATGAAATAATATTTAAATAAACAAATCGGTGCCAGTGTGTGTGTTGTATATTACAGACGCCATTTAAGTGTATTTATATAGCAGTTATGCAAACTGGTGCCCGTGTGTGAGTGTGTTGATGAATAAAGGCTCCAGTTCCTCAGTTGCTGTCTATAACTAAGGATATATATATATATATATATACATATATATATATATATATATCCCTGATTATTACATCCCTGCTCATTCCCTCCTCTATGCCTCGGATATTTTAACAAACAAATCGGTGCCAGAGTGTGAACGATAACTAGGATATATATATTTATATATATATATATATAGCTTAATATGTATATATATCCCTCATTATTACATCCCTCCTCATTCCCTCCTCACTGTCTGGGAAATTATTTTAATGAACAAATCGGTTCCAGCGTGTGAATTTTATAATACAGACGCCTTCTCATTGTATTTATATAGCAGTTAAAGAAATTGATGCCGGTCAAATGTCACTATGTTTAAATCGCTTTTGTTTTTGTATGGCAGTATGAACAAAAAATTTTATGCATTTCCAATCACGTGCATATAGACTTGGTTCGCTATTTCTGCACTTTTCACATTCGTATTTCTTAGGCACCTTTCCAAGAATGATATGACGTGTGAAATGTCGATTTACAGCAGCACGTTCATCTAGGGTCCAGGATTTTCGTGAAGTTGGTTTACGAGTTGTCCGAACTTCTGTAACAAACAAGAACAGCCGAAAAAATTACATTTCCATTATTTGTTGCAGTGACACGTGTACTTAGCAAGATCTGTACTTAATGCAAAATTGTGACTTGACGTGACTAGATGTACACAACAAAACGTACTAAATGATAGAACAATGTGCTAAAGCTCATCATCACACACTATTGTCGATTTTTAATAACAGACATGCAATAACAACTTTACAGTTATTAAACACTTACTTGTAGTACGTCTCTGCCCTTTAGAAACGGGTGGGTTCCAGTCATCATCGCAGTCATCAGTTGAAACCTCTGAGCGGCATCTCTTTTGTACAAGTAAAGACTTGCCAGGTGGCCCTTTAAATAGTCCTGGAATAAGTTTCAATAACAAGCACTTAACACATTAAAATATTACTAGGAATGAATTATCAGCAACACAGTTTCATCACACAGCTCCTCATAATTATCAAATTCTTTAGTTTATTCGAATGGCTAGTGGCATAAGAAAGCATAAAATGTTAAAACCTTATAGCAAGGTCAAGTGCCATATCATGATAGAATAAGTTTTACTCAAAATTGTAATGACAATTTAAACGTTACAGCAGTACACTATAAAAACATAATTGGAAAACACTAAGAATTTAAATGGAGACCTCTTGAAGACTCTTCTTGTTCACGTGCGGCACTGGCTTCCTCATCCACATCTTCATTCGTGGAAGTATCCACATTTGTCTCATTTCCAACGGCTCCCTCATCCACACCTTCATTCGTGGAAGTATCCGCCATTGTCTCATTTCCAACAGGATCTGTCTCAAGCGTAGAGTTGTGAATTTCTAAAATATATGCAGGTGAGTTGCTATTATCTACAAGTGGGTTTAAGTCAAATAATATTAATGTTTTGCTGCTTCAGCTCGGCTGGACCTTCTAGTCTCTCTCTCTAGGACTGCTGTGGCCCAGCACCGTGTTTTTACCCGCGTCGGTCCATCACTTTATCAATACAATACAAATACAAAGGATACCAACTTATTAATTGCTTAAAAATCTCAATTTTAAAAATATTTTCCAAAACAAATACAAAGGATATTAACGTATTAAGTAACTTCGTTACCCCTGGAAAGTCCTTCACAGAACAAAGCCTCTAGCCCATCAATAAGCTATGCCAATGTACGAATGCATGTTGGCAAGCAGATACTAGAGGACTGTTGTTGATAGGGGTTGTAACAATGTCAGATTACTTTATTTTACATGATATATTGTGTAACAAACAAATCGGTGCCAGTGTGTGTGTTGTATATTACAGACGCCATTTAATTGGATTTATATAACAGTTATGCAAACTGGTGCCGGTGTGTGAGTGTGTATTGATGGAAAAAGGCTCCACTTGGCCTGATAATGACATAATGTACCAGTGTGTGTGTTGTATATTACAGACGCGATTTAAGTGTATTTATATAACAGTTATGCAAACTGGTGCCGGTGTGTGGGTGTGTATTGATGGAAAAGGGCTCCACTTGGCCTGATACTGACAAAATGTTTGAATCAACAAATCGGTGCCAGTGTGTGTGTGTGTGTGACTTGTATATTTCAGACGCCATTAAATTGGATTTATATAACAGCCATGCAAACTGGTGCCGGCGTGTGAGTGTGTGTTGATGAATAAAGGCTCCTCTAGGACTGCTGTGGCCCAGCTCCGGATAGGCCTACTAACTAATTGTCAAGCTACTAAATAATAGAACAATGTGCTAAAGCTCATCATCACACACTATTGTCGATTTTTAATAACAGACATGCAATAACAACTTTACAGTTATTAAACACTTACTTGTATTACGTTTCTGCCCTTTAGAAATGGGTGGGCTCCAGTCATCATCGCAGTCATCAGTTGAAACCTCTGAGCGGCATCTCTTTTGTACAAGTAAAGACTTGCCAGGTGGCCCTTTAAATCGTCCTGGAATAAGTTTCAATAACAAGCACTTAACACATTAAAATATTACTAGGAATGAATTATGAGCAACACAGTTTCATCACGCAGCTCCCCATAATTATCAAATTCTTTAGTTTATTCGAATGGCTAGAGGCATAAGAAAGCATAAAATGTTAAAACCTTATAGCAAGGTCAAGTTCCATATCATGATAGAATAAGTTTTACTCAAAACTGTAATGACAATTTAAACGTTACAGCAGTACACTATAAAAACATAATTGGAAAACACTAAGAATTTAAATGGATACCTCTTGAAGACTCTTCTTGTTCACGTGCGGCACTGGCTTCCTCATCCACATCTTCATTCGTGGAAGTATCCACATTTGTCTCATTTCCAACGGCTCCATCATCCACACCTTCATTCGTGGAAGTATCCACAGTTGTCTCATTTCCAACGGCTCCCTCATCCACACCTTCATTCGTGGAAGTATCCGCCATTGTCTCATTTCCAACAGGATCTGTCTCAAGCGTAGGCTTGTGAATTTCTAAAATATATGCAGGTGAGTTGCTATTATCTACAAGTGGGTTTGTCACATAATATTAATGTTTCGCTGCTTCAGATCGGCTGGACCTTTTAGTCTCTCTCTCTCTAGGACTGCTGTGGCCCAGCACCGTGTTTTTACCCGCGTCGGTCCAACACTTTATCAATACAATACAAACACAAAGGATACTAACTAATTGTCTAAAAATCTCTATAATTATCAACATATTCCTCTAGAGTCTAGATAGAAACATGCATGCATATCCTGATATCTTGTGCAACTAGTTCTGACTGTGGATGATACCAGTTATTAAGTAACTTCGTTACCTCTGGCAAGTCCTTCACAGAATAAAGCCTCTAGGCTATCAATAAGCTATGGCAAAGTACGAATGAAAAAACAGCTCATTTAATGTTAATGACATGATGCAAACATGTTAAGGAATTACTATACCCTGAGAGCCACATGTATTGAGTTCTGAATGGTCATCAGTGTCGTCTTCACTGACTTCATTTGCATCAACATTGACACCTATAACAGCAGTAATTACAATTAACTGAAAGTATAAGTTAAATATTGTCAGTTTCTGTGGCAGAAATATATCCTACAGCAGAACATTTCATTACTAAAATATTATTGCAAAAATTCAATAATACTCAACAATGTCTTTGTTGAACTTTCACAATTATTAGTAACAAAATTTTGATTGCTCACAGAAATGCGTCTGTGAGGTGTGGTTAAACAATCACCAAGAGAAATGCAGTTAGATATCCAGATGTTTAAAGACCAGTGCATTTTGATGCATTTATTGACATAATTATTGGGTTTACCAATAAGGAGCATAAGAGTATACACATGAGATGAACATTGGTGGCCAATTCCATTTTTGACAGCATAGGTTGATGCAGTGTGTACTGTGCATGAGCCACCAACACATTGGAAGTTAAGTATTACACGTAATAGTAATTCCTACCAGAGTCACTGCCATAGACTATTGCATACTATGCTTTCTAACACTAGACAGTAAGGAAATTAACACATCTGCAACAGATCATGCCCAAATTGCATCACTACTGTACTAAAATTGCACCACTGGCTACGTCTTTCACAGTGAATATACTTTAAAATTTCTCCACCTATGTGTAACAGTTGCAATGGGTCCCAGTTTTTTATCTTTCGCCAGTAATTCATTTCACCCAGTATAATAAGCTTAAACCCCCTGCTGCTCCTACTCCTGCATGTTGGCAAGCAGATCCTAGAGGACTGTACAGTTGTTGATAGGGGTTGTAAAAATGTCAGATTACTCCATTTTACATGATATACTGTGCTTTGTTTGTCATGGTTTTGTAAGTGCAAATAAATTCATGAACTTACAATCATCCAAGGTTATGTCCGCGAGTGACTTTCCATGCTGATCAGCTAGAGTTCCATTTTCCATCAGTAAGAAAACTTTGGCAATGTGTGCCATTTGTAGAGTGTCACTAGGCAATCGGTAAAATTCTCTGTGAACAGCTATGTCGTGCCCCATAAATTGAGCCAAAAGGTCCAACTCATTTCTTTTCATGTTGAGGACTTGACAAAGTGTAGCAACATGTTTTCGCAGCCTGGTTGAACGAAGCCTCTCGGGATGCACAGCAAGACATTTCAAGGAAGCAACACGCAGACAGTCACTGCCACGCAAGTAGTTTTCAGAGTTACTGTATGCAAACACATAAGAATTATCTGCTCTAATGCCACACCTAGATCTGTTGTTTATCAGTAAGTCTACTGCTTGTTGCATATTTGTAGTCAACAGGACTGGAACTGTTCTGCCTCTTTTGCCTTTGAGTTCTATTCTGAGAAAGACTTTGCACAAGTTACGTTCAAGGACTCCAAATGACTGCTGGACATCAGAAGTCAAATCTGTAGAGCTTCTTCGGCTATAGTCGGCTAAGGTCATGCGTGACACCTCACCAGATCTCCTCCTGTTGAAAGAAATCAATTGTGTTAATGCTGCCTCAGCCAAGCTACGCCAGGTTGCTTCCAAATTTTCAGTTTCTGTGCTTGACAACAACTCGATGCCATGGAGTATCTGACTGTGGAGATAAATATGCAGTTTCTTTACATCTTCAGACAGAGGCAACAGACTGATCTTATTCCTTTGCCTATGTGTCAAAGTTCTTAGTGCTGCTGCTGACACTGAATCATTCCACTCAAGCTCACACAGCTGAAAAAAACGATCAGCATTATCAATGGCGACACTGTCATTATTGATTAGCGCTTCTGTCTTCACAAGCTTAGCACATTTCTTCAAAGTATGTCCAATTTTTAATGCAAGCGAAGGTTTCTCATACAGGCCAGTGTTATCATTGTACCCTGCAACAGATTTTGCTGCCACAGTCACCTGTTTGAATAGAGATGGATCAATACAGTCCTTCAGGGACAGCTTTCTTCCATTTCTTCTCATTGCTAGCAGAAATCGACATATTTCCCGTAACTTGGCACTTATGTATTCCTTGCGCTCAAATGAGTGCTTCTCCAGTAGTTTGCCTGCCAATTGATTAACAATTGTGTCATTTAGTGCAACTTGTTTAACTTCATCATCTCTCATCCCATTTATAAGACGATGAATAATGGGTGTTAAACCACTTGGTGATGGGAGGAGTAAAGCAGCTGTAGAAGCTACCCGACCTCTGGATGTTCCATTAACTGGACATCGGTGTCGGTAAATTTCAGTTCTGCATAGGTAAGCCAGACAGCCATCACAAGGCACATACTGCTTGGCCTCTGTCTCAGACTGACGCCGGTAAGTCACAACCATTTCTCCAGTACCACTGCACAAAACATCGGTGTTATGACAGTGGTTTCCCATATTTCTTAACTTTTGAATTAATTTCTTCCGTGACTCTTTAGATGACTGCATCAACAGTCGTATTTGTGACTTCTGTTTGTGTCTGGTTTCCCAGTGACGAACAATGTGGCTTTGAGGTTCCTTGCAGAACAAGCAATAGGCTCTTTTGTCATATTTCCTCTTGCCACCATTGTTATTCGTTCTACTTACAGTTAGCGTGCTTGTACCTTTGGGAGAAGCAAAATTAGCCACAGTTTCATCCAATACTTGTTGGTCAACACACGACTCGTTTTGTAGTGTAAGGCCACGAAGACTATTCAGATTGTGAATTGCATCAAACACTTCTGACTGACAAGATGACTCTTCTATTTCATCAACCTCAACAATTGGAATCACCTCATTTGCAGCCGTTAGACCGTCTTGCATGCTGGCTACCATCTCCGTTTCTGTTGTTTTACTAGCTGACACATTGACCTCATCTGGGCCAATCTTACTATGTTCCTGGTTAAATTCCACTTGTTTCTCTGACATCATTGGCATATTCAATTCACTTTTACTAGTCTCAACTGTCTCATCAACCTCCTCACTAGTTCCCACTGCTGTACCTTCAGCAACTAATAGCATCACCTCACTTATACCAGCCTGACACTCTTCCACGCTTGCTACCATCTCCGTTTCTGTTGTTTTACTAGCTGACACATTGACCTCATCTGGGCCAATCTTACTATGTTCCTGGTTAAATTCCACTTGTTTTTCTAACATCATTGGCATATTCAATTCACTTTTACTAGTCTCAACTGTCTCATCAACCTCCTCACTAGTTCCCACTGCTGTACCTTCAGCAACTAATAGCATCACCTCACTTATACCAGCCTGACACTCTTCCACGCTGGCTACCATCTCCGTTTCTGTTGTTTTACTAGCTGACACATAGACCTCATCTGGGCCAATCTTACTATGTTCCTGGTTAAATTCCACTTGTTTCTCTAACATCATTGGCATATTCAATTCACTTTTACTAGTCTCAACTGTCTCATCAACTTCCTCACTAGTTCCCACTGCTGTACCTTCAGCAAATAATTGCATCACCTCACTTATACCAGTCTGACACTCTTCCACGCTGGCTACCATCTCCGTTTCTGTTGTTTTACTAGCTGACACATTGACCTCATCTGGGCCAATCTTACTATGTTCCTGGTTAAATTCCACTTGTTTTTCTAACATCATTGGCATATTCAATTCACTTTTACTAGTCTCAACTGTCTCTTCAACCTCCTCACTAGTTCCCACTGCTGTACCTTCAGCAACTAATGGCATCACCTCACTTATACCAGCCTGACACTCTTCCACGCTGGCTACCACTTCCATCTCGGTTGTTTTACTAGCTGACACATTGACCTCATCTGTTCCAATCTCACTATGTTCCTGGTTAAATTCTACTTTTGTTTCTATGCTCCATGACACATTCTCAATCTGTTCCTTCCAAGTTATCACTTCTGTTTCTAGTTCAAATTCCAATCGTTTTCTTGGGTGCTTCATATTGTTTTTTTGGTGCTGATCATAATACGATTTCCCAAGAATTTTTGTTTGCCTTGCTTTCATGTGCAGGCGTTCCTCATTCATGCCAGCATCACCCTCTTTCTGGCCAGTTGAAAATTGTTTTTCTATTCGATCTTGCACTACGTTCTCTGGTTGGTTCTTCCATCTTTTGTTTTGGTGTTGCTCATCATACAATTTTCCGAGGGCTGTTCTTTTTCTGGTTCTCTTATTCACACATTCCCCTGAACCTTCAACGTGATAATTGCTCACATCAGCATTCATTGTTTTAGCTACAGTGGCAACCCATTGGTCAATTGAATGTTCCTTTGCTTTTAAAGCTTTTTTATTATTTGCTTCAAGAGCAAGTTGCAGAATTTTTTGTCCTCTTGACGTGTACATCTTTGTAATAAATATGAGACAAAATTATAGTTGCTATGTGGACCAAGAACCAGGCTTATCAAAACCAATCTTGTTTGTACAAAACTTGACCTATGTTTGCTACCGATACACAGTATGTTATTATGTAACTACAATCGGTTGATACATCTGTATTTTTCTTTGGGACCATTAAATGTTATATGTTATGTTTCAAGCTGCAGCTGAGCCCTGGAGCTTAAACAAAACCGTGACTGTATGTGGCTGTTGTGTCGGTTAAAATAATCAGGTCTACGTAAACTGTCGAAGCCCGATTTCCCGAAAGGTGTGAACATTTTTCTGTCAAGCTTTATAAAATCTTGAAAATTAGGTTGGGTTACTCACCCAATCGTCTGAATATTATATTCAGAAATTATACCGAAAAGGTAGATCTAGGCCTACTGGAGTTGCGCACATTTTTCACTTCGGAACTAGATTTCGGAAATCCAGCGTGAATTCAATTTCAGATAGTGGAGTTTCAAGGATTCGCTACACACTGGAAATAATTCAGGACATTTAGATCCCGTAGACAACTGGTCTCGAATTAAAATTTTGTTCTCAATACTGAAACTCTCACTAGTCACGTATACGGACGCCATTACTATGTTAGGTTATCGATAATTTCTCGCTTAAATAATCGATTACATAGCAATTCGTCTGCTGGTAAACCTTTTCCAAGTATTTCTTCATGTATAAATATTTCATTATTAATGTTACAAATAACAGATTAGTAATTCGTACCTGATGAATTTCGAATACGGCAAAAAGAAAACTTGGAAAATGGCGGAAACAAATTTCAGCAGAGTTTTCGCACCGTCAGGCAGTCATATGTCACGTGTGTGCCACATAGGCGCTCATTGGCTAGGGCCATTTGGCCTATAGCCCAATATCGATGTTTTAGCCGAACACAGGCTCAACGTTACGTCATAAGCTTTCTGCAGCCGAGTGTCACATGACTGGGCGCTGATTGGTCGCTTGCATTTTACGCTATGCATAAATATACTATAATTAAGGGACGCGCTATGCATGGAAAATATTTGTTCAGTACAACCGCGGACACTTGGTACAAAACACACGAACCGGGTCCACAAAATTTGATGGTGTGGGACGCGACGTTCCCACGCTTCCGGTACTACCAGACCAAACCGGGCCCTGCTTCCGATTGCGAAGATATTTTGTTTCTAGGCATTTCAGAGTATCAGGAATGCACTAGCACTGTTATTTCAAACCGGTGCCGGCACCACTTGGGACCCGGCCCCGGTTTCTGTTGTGGGTTCTTACGATTGGCACCGGTTTACTGGGCTTACAGGAACACACACACACACACACACACACACACACACACACACACACACACACACACACACACACACACGCACACGCACACGCACACGCACACGCACACGCGCACGCGCACGCGCACGCGCACGCGCACGCGCACGCGCACGCGCACGCGCACGCGCACGCGCACGCGCACGCGCACGCGCACGCGCACGCGCACGCGCACGCGCACGCGCACGCGCACGCGCACGCGCACGCGCACGCGCACGCGCACGCGCACGCGCACGCGCACGCGCACGCACACGCACACGCACACGCACACGCACGCACACACACACTCTCTCTCTTTCTCTCTCTCTCTCTCTTGACAAATGTTCGATGTGCAGTTTGCGTGTTTTAGTCCGGTCATTAAACAGTTGAGGTTCAACAAAATTTGAACAAAAGGTTTCTCGATGGATTTCAGACCTTTGATACGTCTACATTACGAGAAAAAAAAGTTTACCAAAATATGACATGGGGAAATATATGAAAATGGGTCAAAACCAAGATGGCGTCCAATATGGCTGCCGGGAGTTAAAATTGTCTATATCTCTGGCACTATTCAACATAGAAAGGTGGCTTTGGTGTCAAACCGTAGATTTTATTGCTCCGCGTTCAGTTAAAATAACTTTAATCACTTAATGTATCATTTTTCAAGATGGCGTCCAAGATGGCTGCCGGGAGCTAAAATTGTCTATATCTCAGGCACTATTCAACATAGAAAGGTGGCTTTGGTGTCAAACCGTAGGTTTTATTGCTCTTCAGTTAAAATAACTTTAATCACTTAATGTATCATTTTTCAAGATGGCGTCCAAGATGGCTGCCGGGAGCTAAAATTGTCTATATCTCAAGCACTACTCAACCTAGAAAGGTGGGTTTGGTGTCAAACCATAGGTTTTGTTGCTTAGAGTTCAGTTAAAATAACTTTAGTCAACTTATATATCATTTCAAAATGGCGTCCAAGATGGTTACCGGGAGCAAACTCTGTCTATATCTCAAGCACTATTCAACCTAGAAGAGTGGTTTTGGTGTCAAACCGAGGGGTTAATTGCTCAGCGTTCAGTTGAAATGACTTCAACCCTAATCATACCGGGTGAGGTCTTTTATGACCCCACCCGGTTGATTGCTGTTATAATATTTTTCAAAATGTTTTAGGAATTTGTCACATTTCTTTCCAACTTTAAAGAAAACATATCAGGAATTGGTAGCGCGACTGAATTATCAAAACATGTTGAAAGTCGCTAGGTCACTAGCAATTGCAGATCGAACATGTTCCTGGTTGATGTATCTCCATGCTGTTTCTGAATGCATTCCGATATTTGCTGCAGCCGAGCATTACTTCTATGTTCAACAGATGGGTCAGCTTGAGATGAACCACCCGGATATTTTCAGAAAATTTCGAAAATTGTTTCATGCTATCCGTCGCAGTAACCAGTTTTGGGCTAGTCTCAGCTCAGATCTTGTCATTGGGCAGACGTTGATGTGGTCATCGAAGACCTATGGAGGTATGACACGTGGAAGTGGAATGTCTCAAGAGCAGATAGCCCAAGTCAACCCCTCATCAGTAGAGTACAGTATGGCAATGCAGGAGTTTACTAACCTGCCTTACTTGACAGCGGAACAGCATAAGGAATTTACGGAGGCAAGGATGAAAAGGGACCTTATTGATTCGGAAAAGATCAGTTCAAAACTTGTTGGATGCTCATTGCTCACCTTTATCACCAGACCCTTCGTAGGCTTCGTTAAGGGACATTGTCAATGGCGTTGTGGCTCAGGAATTGGTAAATGTGCATGAATACAAGGAGGTGGGACGCATGATCATCGATTACATGGTCGGAAAGCCTGCATTCACATTGCCATTCAGAAGAAAAGATAAAGCCAGAACCCTTGGAGAAACGTCAGCTATTGCCCTCGCTCCGGACCGAACCAATGATTCCGATCTTCTATTCACACGTTTCCTGGTAGTTGCCAAAATTAGAGAGCTATCATTGGAGGAGGTCATGAGTGACAAGCTCAATCCTTTCCCTCCTGCCCTCTTCGAAGCCAGAAACATCGTTAGAAAGGCCGATGAGCCACAACTATAGCTCGTGCTATTAGTGAACATGCAAGGGATGGCACCCTTGATTCTGTCCCAGAGACAGAGAGACACGTCCTCGATGGAGGTTCGTTACTACATCGGATACCGCGGAAAAAAGGAGAAAGCTATGGTGCAATAGCACCGTCGTATTCCAACTTCACCGTACAGCAATATGGTGCAGGTACAACCGAATCTGCTACTAAACTTCATTGTCACAGAGCGTACTACCAGATCATTATATAGACGAGAAAAGCAGAGGGTACGAATGCCATGAACTGGGGTTGGAACCTCCAGGATAATCGGTTTGTCCCAGTTATGTCAACGATGAACGCCGCTCCAGAAATTCTCTTGTAGGTCATTCATTGCAACTGCTGCAATTCCTGCGAGACACTCCACTGCTCCTGTAAGCCTAGAAGAAATGGACTACCATGCACCTCTGCCTGTGGACCTTGCCAAGTTAAAAATATATGACAATCCACATTAAAAGATTCTTCCGGGGAAGTCGGACGATGACGATGAGTAGTGAGTGACTAATTGTACGTGTGAGCTATGTAACTATAAACTGTCTGACAATTGGATTTGTCAGTAAATAATATACTAAGTGATTAAAGTTATTTCAACAGAATCCTGAGCAATAAAATCTACGGTTTGGCACCAAAACCACCTTTCTAGGTTGAGTAGTGCTTGAGATATAGACAATTTTAGCTCCCGGCAGCCATCTTGGACGCCATCTTGAAAATTGACATATTAAGTGATTAAAGTTATTTTAACTGAACGCGAAGCAATAAAACCTACGGTTTGACACCAAAACCACCTTTATAGGTTGAATAGTGCCTGAGATATAGACAATTTTAGCTTCCGGCAGCCATCTTGGACGCCATCTTGAAATTAACCCTTTTCCAATGGTCAGAACAGAATAGACTTTTAGTATGTTAATTAGCATGCCAAATGGTAGCAAAATCCACTGAGAAACCTTTTGTATCAATTTTTTAGGCTCGGTGGGGTTTTTCGTATTATTGACCCGACTAGTATGTAGATATGAAAATTTTTCTTATTTTCGTCAAACCTTGGTAAGACATTTTTAGTTTTTTGCAACATTTAAGTTGAAAATTACATTCCATAACATATATTTGTACATGCTGATATGAATTGACTCATCATAGATGGTTTTTAGCTTGACTGGTTCCATATTTGAAATTTTTTCCACACTGGTTAATTTTGACAGCGGCCATCTTGGATTTCACCCATTTTCATATATTTCCCCATGTCCTATTTTGGTAAACTTTTTTTCTCGTAATGTAGACGTATCAAAGTTGTGAAATCCATCGAGAAACCTTTTGTTCAAATTTTGTTGAACCTCCATTAAAAATTGTTGTTTAATGACTGGACTATTTGGCCTTAACAGGATCTGAAGTAAAAACTTACCCTTCACTGGACTTTTCCCCCGTAGGCTGTTTCCGTGTGGTCACGGACTCCCTTCTCGACCGGCCTCACCCGGGAATTTGTCCTGCACAACGATTTTGCTTAGTAACAACTGTCGACTGATGCCTTGAACAATAATTATAACAGTTGCGCTACAGAAGTTCTTAGATTATTATTATTTTGTATACATATATTTTAAAGATATTATGGAGGCTTTATATCTGCGATTATTCCACTACTTTTATTAGACATAACTTTTCTGTGTATAGTTCGTATACACTTTATAGTTCACACACAATTTTGTATTTTCAATTAATTGATGAAAAGTTGGCTGATTACTTTCTTTATTAATTGGGTAAGTAATTATGTTGTAAATATCTGTAGGCTGTGCGTCGTTTGTTCCCGATAAGCGATTCCAATGCGCGAGCGGTGACTGCGTCAGTGCAGCCGTCCATTGCAATGGAATCGACGACTGTCTCGATGGAAGCGATGAAATTGGATGCTGTGAGTGCACAGCTACAAGTCATCTTCCCTTAAGTGTGTCACTCTGAGACTGTCTACCTGCGTGTCTTTACGTATGTCTGTATGTATGTATGTCCATGCATGTCTCTCTGTCTATTTGTCTATCTGCCTGTCTGTCTGTCTTTCTGCTTGTCTGTCTCTCTATCTGTCTGTCTGTCTGTCTCTCTATCTGTCTGTCTTTCTGTCTTTCTGTCTATCTGTCTGTCCTAACCCGGCATCTGACTATGTAACATCTGAGACATTCGATGAGCGTATACTTTTCTGCTCTTACGGTCGTAGATTAACCCAACAACATGTGAATTGAAATCAAAATTATTTCTTCTCAGAGAAATTTTGTGAAATGTTGATGCTCTGTCGATTGCTTATCTTTGTTAACGTATCACACAGACAGACAGGCAGACAAAGAGGTAGGCAGACAGAGAGACAGATAGGCAAACAGGCAGACAAACAGACAGAAACACACAGACACACAGCGTCACATTCAGACACCGTGCGAACAGACACAGACAGACAAAAGCGCACGCACAGAGACAGGCAGGCATTGAAAAGATGCGACAGACGTAGAGAGACATGAAGAATGGCTAAGAAGCGTGTGTCCTCTGTCGTTGTAGACTGTGATTTCGGAGAGACGAGAGTGAGTTGCAGTGGAAGCAGTGGCTCTGATTGTATCAACGTCAGACAATGGTGTGATGGTCACTTGGATTGTAGCGATGGATCGGATGAAGCCAACTGCTCCATTGGTTCGCCTCTTGCTTCCTAAACTACGTAGCTATTGCAAATTACTACTACTACTACTACTACTACTACTACTACTACTACTACTACTACTACTACTACTACTACTACTACTACTACTACTACTACTACTACTACTACTACTACTACTACTACTACTACTACTACTACTACTACTACTACTACTACTACTACTACTACTACTACTACTACTACTACTACTACTACTACTACTCCTACTCCTACTACTACTACTACTACTACTACTACTACTACTACTACTACTACTACTACTACTACTACCACTACTACTACTACTACTACTACTACTACTACTACTACTACTACTACTACTACTACTATAGTTCGCCTCTTGCTTCCTAAACTACGTAGCTATTGCAAATTACTACTACTACTACTACTACTACTACTACTACTACTACTACTACTACTACTACTACTACTATAGTACTACTACCACTACTACTACCACTACTACTACTACTACTACAACTACTACTACTATCTTTATTATTACGCATTTATTAAGCGCTACCATCTAATGACTAAGCATCAATCGATGGCGCTGAACAATTATAAGTGAAGAATTTGTTCAAGGTCTCTGCACAATAACCGTCTCAAGGGAGAAGGCTCGAACCCGTACTCTCGGCGTTACAAGACGAGAGCTCTAACCAATCGGCTACAATGTCCCTCCGTGTAACTGTAATTTCATATTTGTATAGCTCCTCCTCATTCTGAACTCGTCAGATGTACTACTGGTCAGAAGTAGGTAAACACATTTGAAGACTATGATTCTGAGAAAACGCAGGTAGCTTTGCGAAATAGCATGAAACGTCTTCAACGTTTTTGGTGATGCAAGATTGAATAGACTCTAATAGCTTTATCATTACGCCATAGGCTATATAGGCCTACTGTGTCTTTTCCTTTCCCCTTATCTTTTAATCCAACACGGTAGCCGATTGGTAAGAGCGCTCGGCCTATAACGTGGAGAGTACGGGTTCGAGCCTCCTCTGAGGCGGTCATGTGTAGAGACCTTGAGCAAGTTCTTGACGCACAGTTGCGCAGCGCAATCTATGTTCTGTCGTGAATGCACTTCTGAATTTTGGAAGGAGTGCAATATTAAATGCGGTTGTATTGTACTGAACTGTACCTACCTACCCAGGAGATACTGGATAACAATCTTTCCAACGCATTTTCATGACTTCAACTGCCTTACTTTATGGTACAATACAATACAGTCGGTCCAACTTTTTGGAATAGGTTACCTAACATCTTACGACATGAGCTTCTTGGTCTTTCTTTTCCTCTATTCTGTAAGCGCGTGAAAATCATTTTGTTGGTTCCTTGTTTTCCATCGTTAGGTCGAGAGCGCCTCTGGTGAGTTTCTCTTGAAGAGGAGCTATATAAATCTGTCATTACATCACATTACATACAACAGAACATCGATGGCGAGTAGTAGCTAAGCCGTCCGTTCTCTGTGAAGTATCTCGCTTTATTTAGGTCCTGTACGTTCGTTGGATTTAAGCAGCGTAAGTTCATGTATCCAGCTGTTGTGTTTTAATATGTCTGCTGCTGCTTTCACCTGATCCTTCTTTGTCCTTCAGTCCAGTGTCCGATGGGATCGCGAAGGTGTAACGCCATTGGTCAGTGTCTGCCACCTGCCTACACCTGCAATCAACTGCCCGATTGTCCAGACAAAAGCGACGAGGCTAACTGCAGTGAGTGTGCCAGTCTGTCTCCCAGTCGATCTACATAAATACAGCCTACAGGATTATTTTAGTCCATGCAGTTTTTCAATCGTCCATCCATCCGTCAGTCCCTCTTCCATCGACCCATCCATCCGTCCATCTAGTTTTCCATCCATCCAACCAACAACGCATCCACCCATCCAAACCACTCCACTCACGAACCCATCCGTCCATTCATCCATCCATCCATCCATCCATCCACCCATCCATCCACCCAACCACCCATCTATCAATCCATTCATTCATCCTATATCCGTCAGTCCGTCCTCCGTCCGTCAGTTCACCCACCCATCTGTCCGTAAGTCCATCCATCCATCCATCCATCCATCCATCCATCCATCCATCCATCCATCCATCCATCCATCCATCCATCCATCCATCCATCCATCCATCCATCCATCCATCCATCCATCCATCCATCCATCCATCCATCCATCCATCCATCCATCCATCCATGCATCCATCCATCCATCCATCCATCCATCCATCCATCCACCCACCCACCCACCCACCCACCCACACACACATCCATCCATCCATCCATCCATCCATCCATCCATCCTTCCATCCATCCATCCATCCATCCATCCATCCATCCATCCATCCATCCATCCATCCATCCATCCATCCATCCATCCATCCATCCATCCAATCATCCATCCATCCATTCATCCACCTATCCATTCATCCATTCATCCATTCATCCACCAACCACTCATCCATTCGTGCGTTCATCCGTCCAACCACTCAATTAATTGTCTCATTCGATTCACCCTTTCGTTCGTCCATTCATCATCATCTCATCATACTCTCGACAATTACGTCATCGTCCGTCCAACTGAAACCGATCTTAGAGAACCCTTGACAAGACCACTCGCTGTAGCACACGAGCAGCATCTCGCTGAGAGAGGATGACAGTGCATCAACCGCAGATGCAGATGCAGCTGCATGAGCTCTTTGTGGACGCTGTTGCTGATGATGCTGTGGTTCTCGTCATGTGCTTCAAGATGTCAGAAAACAGGATTGCGGCAGAAGAGAAGCCAAAAAAATTCTTGCTCAAACAGAAGCTCCGTGCTGTTCAACTCAACCAAACTGAAGCGTTTGTATAGATATAACGTATGTGTATATATTTATATACGTGTATATATACGTATGTATATACATATATATATGAAGGACGTCACAAGCAATATCTATATACACTACATATGTATTATGGTCTATACTTGGGCAATGGTAAATTTTAATCTTGGGACTTATCATTACGACATAAAGTGGTAAGTTGTTCTTTTAAAATAGGCAAAGAAATGTTAATTTCTTTTCAAAAATTTAGTTTTAGAAAGTCAGAAATTTTTATTATTATATTATTATTTTTCAAGCCCCAAGGTACATATGATCCCTCGGAGACTTAAATATTACTTAACATAGAGAGAGAAAAATCTGGAACGGCCACTATTCGTCAGGTTATTATTATTATTATTATTATTATTATTATTATTATTATTATTATTATTATTATTATTATTATTATTATTATTATTATTATTATTATTATTATTATATTATTATTATTATTATTATTATTATTATTATTATTATTATTATTATTATTATTATTATTATTATTATTATGTTTTATTAAGCGTCTCAATCGAATGAACAAGCAACAATCGATGTGCTGATCGATATAGACTGAGGACTCAAGAACATGCTCAAGGTCCATGCACAGTTACCGTCTCGGGGATGGAGGCTCGAACCCGTACTATCAAACCACTGCTCATACAACTGAACACGCAGAAACGTAGGAATACATGTTCATCATGTATTCATAAGCCTATGCACTGGACCAACGACATCAGATAAGAATAAGATATGATAGGCAGAGAAGATCTTGGAACTGGAACAAGCTTATTGAAGGCGACGTATAAGTACCTTGTGAATAAGCTGGTGCCCTGCACTTAGTTTTAGATTAGCGCCTTTAAAAATTTTGTTTTTTACGATTATGATTACCTCTATAAAATGTGCCTTATGGTAAGGGTTAGGGTAAAGGGTTTTGCCCATACTCGTTTTTCGAACGTCGGGCCCGGTGCTGATCCCCGGTGTAAGGCCATCAGCCCTTAGGTGGCACTGCCAAATTTGCCATACATCGGCGGTAGGTGGCCAGGTCTTTCCGCCGAACCCAAGGTTACCTGCGCAGTGAAACTGCTACTCATTTTACTGCTCCCCACTAGGGAGTAGAAGGCTGAGTTGACCTTATAATGTGCCTTATAAAATACGCGATAGCAATTTCGTACTAAAGATATAAAATATAAGATATGAGATATCATATGACAGCAGGTCTTTAAATGTAATCGGTCCTTCTTGAATGCGACTTATAAATACCTTTAGAAAATGCCCCATATAAATAAGTGCAATATGAATTAGCATTCCGGTGAATGGTTGTTGTTGCTTTGTTGCAGGTTGTCCCTCGGATTATGGCTTCCGTTGTCGACGTCCGGAGATCTGCGTTTCCACAGGATCATGGTGCAACGGAGTGACTGATTGTCCGGACAGCAGCGACGAACCTATCAACTGCTCCAACAGTAGGCGCTATATAAATTAATTAAATAACTGACTCACTGAAACGACCTACTGATTGAATAGCTAACTGGCTCAATAAGTGGCTGAAACAATAGCTGAATAAATGAATGAATGATTGACTAAATTAATATGTGAATGGCTGAATGAATAGTTGAATGAATGCCTGAATGTGTGAATGAATGCCTGAATGTGTGAATAACTGACTGATTGAATGCATGATCGAAAGAAAGAATGAACATTTGTGAAGTACTGTAAAAATGATGCTTACTTACTCCATAATTAATTATTCAATCAATTATTAATTTATGAATCCGTCAATTAGTTAATGTTCTCGAATAGTAAGCAGATCGTAGCAGTTCACCTTACATCACATTGCACCATCTACAAACACAACATTTCCTTTATATCACATTCATTTCATTACATTAATTCGACGGTGGTTGCTGAAACGTGCAATAGTTCCTTGATGTCCTTAGTTGTCCGTTTTGTCCTTAGTCGTTCTTGGTGGTCCTTAGTTGTCCTCAGTTTTTCTTTGTTGTCCTTCAGCATGTCCTCCGAATCAGTTTACCTGTCGCAATTCGGCCTGCATCGACGTGACTAGAGTCTGCGATATGGTTAACGACTGTGAAGATTGGACGGACGAGATCAACTGCCGTCAGTTCTCCACTCATTTCTCCTTTTAATCAAACAAATCATTTCCTGCAGCATAATTAGCCGAGCTAAAATTAGCAGTTGTATAATTGCAGAAGTAGATGACCAATACGGGCTTTGGCGCACCCCGTTATTCCGTCAAAATACCGGGGGTTGGTCTCCACCCCACAATTTTTTTGTCCCCACCACTCCGTTATCTCACCGAATTAAGAGGATGCCGGTCTACACCATCTAGGCCTCCAGAGAGTGTGTGGACTCTATAACAGATCTATTTTTTGGTGTACGAATTGCACCACCAAAAACCTTCAAGCCGAGCCGCTTTGAATTCAGTCAAAAAAACAAAAAAATGTGCATTAACACATCAAACCGTAAAAGTGTCGTTTGCCGCCGGCCGAGACCCTCCCACGAGGCCGGCCCAAACCGGGTCATTTTTCAATTTAAATAAAAGAATCTGTTGTGGTATACATAAAAACATAATGTTAGGGCAAAACTTTTGCAAATGGCTTATGATAGGCAAACAAAATCTCTGCCCTCGTCGATGCATTGGGGAGTATTGTTTCAAACTTTTAGCACAGCTGCGAAATGGCTACGAGACAAGACCATGCGCCAAATGTGGAAGGGGAATCAAAAACCACTTAGGTGAGTGTATACGTTGTGATTATTACGTCATAAAATCAAGAGTTCGACGCTGCGGACTAACCCGTGAATTCGAGAAAGAATGGAAAAGACTAGCGAACATAGTAGTAGAGTAAAAAATTCTCTATTAAAGAAAGGATTCCGTTATTGTATTGAGGTAATACAGATGAGCAAGCGACAATCGAATATCTAGTAAACAAAATTTCATTTTAAACAAACGATTCTGTTATTGTATTAAGAAAAAGTTTGCCACAGTAGTATAAAATAATTTATAACTATGGCATTGTCTGCGAATGAAAAAATTGAACAATTGCTGGGTGAGTTTACTGGTCCCCCAGCTCTTCGAGCTGTTCTACAGAATATCTTAGACGAACCTATCCCAGATGCAGTCAAAAGGCGCTTACTACAGCCACTGCTTCCAAGGCCAATTCCTCCAGTGCGCAAGCATAGAGGGGCAAAACGTAAAGCCCTTCTGGCAGAATTCGACCCTCTCCTAAATAAGAAGGATAGAGGTGGACCACCACCCTTTCTAGTACACAGAGAGCTAGCCAATCAGCATCTGAGAGACTTCCGTGCAGAAGTACCTCTTAACCACAGGTTGGAGGGAGATGCGTTGGCTTTCTTGAGTGCAATGGAGCACAACATTGAGTCGCAGCTAAACGAAGAGCTCTTGAAAAATGGCGGTTTGAAATACTCGCAAGTGTTGACTGTTGATTTGGAAAAGTTGGCACCGACCGTCGACATGTTGTACGATGGAAACGCGACCCCGGGTACTATTACCACTACGACCTACTTTCGAAGCAAAGCAGAACCAATTACCAATGCGGGTAAAATCCAAGGGGCTGTTCGGAAGGCCAAGGCCGAAGTACTAAAACTCCTCGAGGAGTATACCAATGAGGGATCGGGGTGGAGGGTGAGACGGGTCGTGGCGCTAGACCTCAGTCTTGCAAGATATAAGCCTTTCCGAGGTAAGAGCTACTTTCCCACACCAAAGTATATACCCCCTCGTACGGTTATTAATGTAAAGAATAAAGATAACCGATGCTTCGAGTGGGCCATACTAAGCGCAATGTATCCAGTAGAAAAGGACCCTCAACGCCCTACTAAGTATCGTACACACCTCCTCGAGCTAAACTTCGACGGTATGGAATTTCCAGTGAAGGTCACTGATATTGGTAAGTTCGAACGTCAGAACCCAAATATAAGCGTCTCAGTCTTCGGGTGGGATAAAGCTTTGTATCCAATTTATGTCTCAAAGCAGAACAATAGAGACTATAATATCGATCTTCTACTGTTAGTCAGTGGTGTGAATTACCACTACGTCTGGATTAAAGACCTTGGTCGAATTCTTAATCAAAACAGCAAAGACAAAAACAAAAAACACCCATGTCGTCGCTGCCTACACATATTCTGTAGACAAGACTTACTGGATGCCCATATCGAAGATTGTCAGGGCATTAGTCAGAAGCCTCAACGAATTGAGATGCCGAAAGAGGATGAAAATATCCTCAAATTCCAGAACCATCGCAAACAGATGCGAGTCCCGTATATCATTTACGCCGACTTCGAGGCTCTAAACATACCAATCGAAGGTGCAGTCATGAACCCCAGCGAGAGCAATACCAGACAGATAGCTGAGCAGAAACCGTGTAGCTTCTGTTATATAGTGGTTCGTTACGATGGCCGCACCAAGAAGCCGGTGCTATATCGTGGAGAGAACGCCGTGCAACAATTCCTACAACGAATACAAGGCGAGCTGGACTCTATTAAACAAAGGCTGGCCACCCCAGCTAAGATGGTTATGTCAGCGGCCGATCGCCAATCATTCCGCGAAGCCATCGAATGTCACATCTGCGGAAATGCTCTCGAAGCGGATAGAGTTCGGGACCACTGTCACATTACCGGTAAGTACCGAGGCGCCGCTCATAACGCCTGCAACCTCAAACTTCGAATATATCCAGATAAGTGTAAGGTACCGGTGGTCTTCCACAATCTGCGAGGTTACGACAGCCACCTCATAATGCAAGCGATAGGTAGCTGTGAGGCCGCACAGGATGAGGAAACTGAAATTAACTGTATTCCAAACAATATGGAGAAATACATGACATTTAACATTGGTCAACTACAGTTCATCGACAGCCTCCAGTTTCTAAACAGCTCATTGGATAAATTATCAGGAAACCTGTCGCTTGAGGATCTGAAAGTCACAACTGCGTATATAAACGAAAATTTCGCTCATAACGAAAGGTTAAAATTAGATCTGTTGAGGCGAAAGGGCGTTTATTGTTACGAATACATCCACGATTACCACCGCTTCGAAGAAGACCGACTTCCACCCAAAAAAGCGTTCTACAGCAAGCTCACACGAGAGAGCATTTCTGACGAGGATTATCAACACGCGCAACGAGTGTGGGACGAGTTTGACTGTAAAACTCTGGGCGACTATCACGACTTGTATCTCCGTACGGATGTACTTCTACTAGCCGATGTCTTCGAAACCTTCAGATCCACATCGATGAAACACTACAGTCTGGACCCGGCTAACTACTTCAGCCTACCAGGAATGGCCTGGGACGCTTTGTTGAAAAAGACAAAAATCGAGCTCGAACTTTTAACAGATATTGACATGCATTTGTTCGTAGAGAAAGGTCTCAGAGGCGGTATTTCGATGGTATCTAAACGCTTCGCAAAAGCCAACAACCCGCAATGCCCAGATCATGATACCACGAAGCCAGAAAACTGGATCATGTATCTCGACGCGAATAATCTTTACGGCTGGGCGATGCAACAGCCACTGCCAATTGGAGGATTTAGCTGGGAAAGTCCAACTCTCGACAAAGTGTTGGAAACTCCAGACGACGCGCCTGAAGGCTTCCTGCTCGAAGTCGATCTTGAGTATCCGGAGCACCTCCACGATGCTCACAACGACTATCCCCTAGCACCGGAGACCCTGACTGTCCAAGAGGAGTGGTTGAGTGACTATCAGAATGTGCTTATGAACGAGTTGGGAAGCAAGTTCACAAAGCATGTGAAGTTAGTACCAAGCCTACGACCTAAGGAGCAGTATGTGGTCCATTATAGAAATCTCAAACTCTACCACTCGTTAGGCCTACGAGTTGCTAAAATCCATCGTGCCATTAAATTCAGGCAGGAGGCATGGATGGCTCCATACATTGAGATGAATACGAAATTGAGAGCGAAGGCAACGTCGGAATTTGAGAAGGATTTCTTCAAACTGGCTAATAATGCGGTCTTTGGAAAGACCATGGAAAATCTTAGAAAAAGAATTAGGGTCAACCTGGTACCATCCTCAAAAGTTGATAAACTTCGTAAACTAATTGCCGACCCGGCCTACATATCACACAAAATCTTCAACGACCAACTCGCCGCGATTCACAGTTTGAAGAACAAGCTCAAGTTAAACAGACCTGTATATGTCGGCCAGGCTGTCCTCGACCTCAGCAAGCATCTGATGTACGACTTCTGGTACAACGATGTGAAAAACGAGTACGGAGAAAAAGCCCAGTTGCTATATACAGACACTGACAGCCTGTTATTTCAGGTGGAAACTCCGAACGCCTATACCGATATGTGGAATAAAAAACACCAATACGACCTCTCAGAGTTTCCAAGAGACAGCCCCTACTACGACGTCGAGAACAAGAAAGTTGTGGGCAAGTTCAAGGATGAATGTAACGGAGTGGCCATAGCCCAATTCGTAGGACTGCGTCCGAAGATGTACTCGATCTTAAAATCGGGCGGTTCAGAGATCAGGAAAGCAAAAGGCGTTCAGAGAGCAGTTGTGAAGAAGGATCTACACCACGAGCTATACAAGGAATGCCTGTTCGAACGAGAAGAGATGCGGCACACACAAGTCGTGATTCGAAGCCACGACCACCAGATCGGAGTGTACGAGCAGAATAAGATCAGCCTCTCTCCATTAGACACAAAAAAGTGGATATCTCCGGACGGGATAACAACGCTGGCATACGGGCACTACAAAATCAACGACGGTTGAGTATTCTATCGGGGGGTAACTCAGTGCCCATAGGCACCAGAATCAGCTCCTCTCGTACAAACCCGCGGCCAGGCCCATCAACTAGATGGTATAAAGCCGGTTGGCCAGCCCGCCGAACAACATCCAAAATAGCGTGGATGGTGAGCGACCAGTTAGGGTCGGTGGCTCGTTTGCTACCACCCTCGAGCTCGCCGGGAGCGTACAAATATCGAACGAGAACGTCGTGTCCAAGAATAGGCTCATCCATTCCCCACAAACGAGTTTTCATTTGTGAATGAGAGGGCTTCTGTGTCACTTTAGCAGCTTTCATCGCTTCAACCGGCTTCATGTCGAGCAAGCGCGTCGGCTCATCGTTTAGTGCAGCCACAACTTCGGGCAACCGGCGAACCCATTCCACCGACCGTTCGGATGACCCCCTTGCAGCCAGGAGCAATTCCTGAGCGTACTGGGCACCGAAAAGTCGCTCAGCTAGAGTACGGTTAAAGCGTTCAACGATGCCCTGTTGGCGATGATTTCCGGCCTGTCCGCGTCTTACAAGAACGTCGTGCTTCGCCAGCAACGGTGTAAAATCACCCATAAATTCGCGTCCAGGATCGACCTGAAAGAGTCGAGGCCAAGTTAATGGGCCCCTCTTATAGATCCGGCTTAAAGCGGCGGCGACTTCGGTCGCACTTTTGTTGATCAACGGTTCAGCTTCTTTGTATCGTGAGGCAACATCAACAACAGTGAGAGCGTATTTATAAGTCTTTCGACCTACTTTATCGTGAGGTAAAAACAAGAGATCGGCTTGGTGTACCGCGTTTGGTCGATTTTCATCGAACTTTGGACGCGGTATGCGGCGTGGAACGGGAAGATAAATCTGCCACACAGCTTGTTTCTTCAACCAATCACGAGCCTCCGCCTCGGAAACTTTGGCGGCTGAGGCTAGTTTCTTCACCGCAGCCTTACCTCGCCAGTAACCTCTAGGGCTGTAATAGACGGCTGAAAGGTGCTTAGACATTTCAGTAATACTATATATTACAAACAGGTAAACACATACACAAATGAATTTCATTTGCGTTTTCATAAATGAAACTCATTTATGGCCCTTTGTTCTGACACCCATCCCCAGCCTCGACTTCGCTGACATAATGGCCGATACCAGCCGCGCATCCTTCTTCTCATAATCCGGAGTTTCATCGGTGAGTGCGATCTTCGACGCGGCTGCAGCGAGGATGTCATCTGCGTGGTTACGCCCCGGAGTATCTTTATGAACTGCGTAAGCCACATCGTGGTGGAGGCACGCACGGTCGAGCTGATTAACACCGTGATAGCGCTGTGACAGCCGTTTGTCGAGTTTTGTGAACGGTCCACAGTAAGAGTACTTTCCCGTGTTCTGAAAAGAACCTCCCGGATTATCTTCCGAAGACATACCGGATGGAAGGCTCATATGCATTTCTGGTAGAGGTAGAGCGTTGAGGGCCCTATTCAGTAGCGAGCCTCCATAAGTCTCACGAGACTTATGCTTTCGCACTTTAGAAGGCAAAATTTGGCTCTTCTTTGCACCGCAGACGGCACAGGTTCCCTTCTTGGCTGGCCGACCGTTTCGTAACTCGACGATTGTTTCATTTGAAGTCTCAGTATGTTTCTTACATCGTAGGCAATACATTGTGTTCGTTGAATACAATCATAACTCGTTGTCTCTATATGGAAATAACAAATTTCGATCTCGAAGCCGACGATGGAAAAAAACACCACCATTGGCTGTTACCATCCAGCATACGGTGCATAATCTGTGGGCCTAGCGGATGTGGGAAAACAAACCTACTGCTTAACCTTCTGTTGAAGAAGGGGTACCTACGTTTAGACCGGCTCTATCTATACTCAAAGTCTCTAGGACAGGAAAAATATCAGTTCCTCCGGGACTGGGTTACAGAGTTGGAAAAAGTTGCCGGGAAGGAAGTGGCTTCCTTTCACTCTTGCTCAGATGAAATAGTTCCAGTTGAATCATTAAATAAGAATGCCAGAAGCCTTCTAGTGTTCGATGACGTTATGCTTGAAAAACAGTCGCCCATCGAAAGGTATTTCACTATGGGTCGACACGGTGGCGCGGACTGCTTCTACTTAACGCAGAATTATTTTCGAATTCCGAAGCAAGCGATCCGTGACAATGCTAATCTTATCGTCCTCTTCAACCAAGACAGCAAAAATTTGCGAGCCATTCACGATACGTTCGTAGGCGGCGACATGTCTTTCGATGAATTCCGTACGTTCTTCAGCGAGTGCGCTGCCCAACCATATGGATTCGCAGTCATAGATTTGACGTCCAAAGTGTACGATGGAAAATATCGCTGCGGTTTCGATCGCTTCTATAAGCCCAAGGCAAGTATTTAAAGACACAATATAGGCAACATATAGTCGACATACAACCACGATGTGGACAAAGGTTTCTTCTAAACAGGAGCGAGACGCGTTAACTCAGGATTATTTAGCTCGGAGAAATCGATTGAGACAGCGTTTCGTAGATGAGAAGCTCGGTGAAGCCAACCTTCAGTACGATGCGGCAAAACTTTTCAAACCAATAGCCACAGCCACGGCTGAATCCCAGGCGGCTACGTCTAAGGAGTTGCAGAAAGTTACCAGCGCTTTACAGGATTTGCCGGCGCAGATTTCAGAGTCTGCTAATTTTAACCCGATAGCGGCGTTGTTCGGCGATTCAGCAGGAACAGCTGCTCCAGCGCTTCCAGCGCTTCCAGCATCCCGAATCCCCCCCGCACTGTTAGTTGATCCAAACAAATATCTCAACGTCGAGGCAATCATAAGGCACGGTTTCAGACCTCCGAGCGAGCTCGATTTAGCCGACAAGGCAGGTGCTGAAAAGATAATCGGTGAGGTCAATCACTATAATCGCCACACCCTGGGCAAAGAGAAAAAGCTGGCTAAAAAGCAAAAAGACGAAGAAAAGGTAGATGCGGTGACTGCAGATATCGAAGCCCTAAGGGAATATAAAAAGCGAATCGATACACTGATAGAGGGCCACAGCCTCATCAAAAAGGGAAAGGGTTTCAGTGTCCCAGCCGTTCCTCTGAAATTACAAGATAATGTGTTGGGTGAGCTCTCCGTTGACCCCGTCGCGCTGTCTGCTGGTAGACTAAGAGTGTTTAAAGGTGGGAACCTCGTGCTCGAAGCTCCTGCCGATGAGTCATTGTTCAGCCTGTTAACGAAACGCTTCGTTAAGACTAAGCAATATTCGCCTCAGGCAATTGAAACTTTCAAAAAGCTCGTACAGATGTCTGGTCTGCCTATTCATGGCCGGAAAAGTAAAAAGTTCCAGCTGATTCGAGGCGGCGCGGTGCAATTTTACAACGATCCAAACGCCCTGGTAGATAGGTTGCAGCTTTTGGTGGCCTCTAAGGCCGCGGGAAATACTGGTCTCGGCAACGAAATCTCCGCCATTCTCGACGAGTTACTGCGTTCCGGTGCGATCTCCAAAGAGCTGGCACTCGAATTGAATAGAAACATGCTCATAAAATAGAAATAGAAAACAAAATTCATGGCTCAGATGGAACGCTCGGAGAAACTACTCGAAGAAATTCGAGAACTTTTGCAGCCTAAGGAAAATTTTAGTATAGTTGTTTCCTCAGATACTACAGGGTGGACCACGGCCTTCTCACCACCGCTGTACCTGGATCCAAAAAGACGCTTTGAGCTTGCTTTGGTCAATCTTGAAACTTATAACTCGATCCCGAACATAGACAGCACAAATAACAAGTTCGTCTACAGCTCCACCAATGGACAGACGTGGAAGACGATCATTTTGCCCGACGGAAGCTACGAGATCGCACAGATTAATGATGAAATCAGCCGGCAGATAGAAAAGCAAAATCTGCCGCCGACAGGTGTTCCTCAGCTCGGCTTTAATTCTCCTATTACTATAGGAGCTAACGCATCTACCCTACGCGCCTTCGTAAAGATAACGAATGCCCAATATATAGTAAATATGGCGCAATCTACTATCAGGCAAACGCTCGGTTTTAACCCTCAGAGGCTTGGTATTGGTTATAAAGAGGGAGAAAATCCAGTCGATATTCTCCGGGTGGACACGATCCTGGTAAATTGTGATATTATCTCTGGATCGTATCGAAATGGTAGCCAGCTGCCAGTAATCTACAGTTTTTTCCCGGATGTGTCGCCCGGCTATAAGGTAATCGAGTCTCCGAAAAATCTGGTATACCTACCAGTTGCACCGGCTGGCAACGTACAGGGCATTCGTGTGTGGCTGACCGACCAGAATGGTGAACAATTAAACCTCCGCGGTGAGACAGTAACTATAAGGTTTCACATCCGCAGTGCGTAGATTTTCACACTTAAATATTCTCATGTTTGTTCTTGGAATTAAAAAGCGGCGTCGTGTCGTGGGTGGTGGACTTTTCGACTGGATACCCAAAATCGCGGGTTTCCTTGGACGTGCCGGATCCTTCATTTCGGCTAATAAAGGTGCAATAACAAACGTTGCCGATGTAGTTGGTAATGTTGTGAAAGCTGGCGCCACAACAGCCTCCGCCGTGAGGCAAATCGTTGATGCCGTGAAAGCGAGACGCGTTGTTGCCGGCGCAAAAGCACCAATAGCGGTTCCCGCACCTTTGGAGAAGGCGCTCAGCGACAAGAGCATCGAATACTTGAAACAACTGGCTGTGAGTCCGCCACCCGTTGTTCCGACAATGGCTGACATAAACAGCCGCATTGCTGGATCCGGTTTCAAGACTATAAAGCCGAGTCGCGGTGGTAGGGGTCTGTTTCTCGCGAAATAAAATTAAAAAAATTTCAGACTAATTCATAAAAACGCAAAAAAGCTTTACCCACCACACATGAAATTAATTTGCAACATGATTAATAATTGAAGCTTGAACTTTTTTAACTATAATAATGGCGGCATTTGACGTGCCGAGTGAAATGTTGGACATCGCTTCGGCGGTGCCCGATGACAATAGCATCGAATCGTTTGAATACCGCGAGTATGAGTCACAAAATCCCGCGGCTATCAACAATGGCCAGGCCATACAGATAGACATCCAGAACCAAGACATTTTCACGCAGCCTTCTAAGAGTTACCTTCTTGTGGAGGGCAGGCTTACAACAACTGGCGCCGCTTACATCGCAGACACGTTGGTGTCATTCATCAACAACGCCGTCCCGTACATGTTTTCTCAGATTCGATACCTGGCTAACAACACCGAGATAGAGAATGTCATGTCACCTGGGCAAGCCACGACGATGAAAGGCATGCTGGTTTACGGCGATGATTTTTCCAAAGGCGAAGGTTTAAACATGTGTTGGCAGAAGGACACGAGTGCGGCGGCGGCGACCGCGAATATCGGCTTCGAGGCCCGTCGACTGATGATCATTGGAAAACCCGTCCCTATTGGAACGTTTTCATTCATCGTTCCCTTAAGACATCTATTCGGTTTTTGCGATGATTACCACAAAGTCGTATACGGGATTAAACACTCCTTACTGCTGAGCCGGCAGGGGGATGCAGACGCGATCTTCAAGGAAGCCGCTGCGGTCAATGGCCAGATCACGCTGACTAAACTCTCCTGGTTCATGCCGCATATAATACCCGCTTTGGAGTATAAAGGCATGCTAATGAAGCAGATTGAAGCCAAGGTTAAGGTACCTGTAGCATTCCGCGCCATGCAATGCGACAACATTGCGGTGCCACGAGCGACGACTTTTTCCTGGCGTTTGAGTGTTAAGTCGGGCACGGAAAAGCCACGCTGGATTCTTGTTGCTTTTCAGACTGGAAAGAATGCACATCAAGGCCAGAATCCGGCACTGTTTGACCATGTGCAGGTTCGCAACATTTTCGCTATGCTCAACAGCGATCGCTACCCGGTTGTTGACATGAATCTCGACTTCACCAAGAGGACAACCTCTCGCGCTTACAAGGCCCTACGTGACTTCAAGGAAGAATATTGCGGCATAGACGCGCGTGAATCGTCATGCCAACTGACACCAATCGAATTTGTAGATTTGTTTCCGATCTTCGTTCTGGACGTGCGGAGGCAATCTGAACGACTTAAAACCTCTGTACAGGACATACAAATCAAGGTGGACTTTAACGAAGGGGTACCAAATAATACGACAGCATATGCCGTCCTGATCAGCGACCGACTCCTGAATTTTGAATCGGATGGCAGCAAATTCAACGTCGTTTACTAGAAATCGGTTTTTCACATTTAGATACAAGGCCCTCTTTTAGATATATTTTTTCCAAAAATGAAAACTGAATACGTTGCGTTCGGCCTTTCACTGACCGAAGGGCAAAAGCAAACATTAGCTAGAGCTGCGCGCGCCGGCACTGGTGCCACGATCCGACTCGCTCATGGCCAGCTTCGTGGAGACGATAAGCTCGCGCTTACGAAAGTTCAAGCCGCCCGAATCGTGAAGAAGATTTCGGAAGGCGTTGGCATGGAGCTGAGATTCACCAAAACGCAATTGAAAAAGATGACTAAAAAATGGGTGGATTTCTTCCACTACTGGCTCTCCTCCCGCTGCTTTTTGGTGGGTTATCCGCGGCGGGTGCCGTGGCTGGTGGGACCGCTGGGGTAGTAAAGGCTGTGCAGAGCAAACAGGCCAGCGACGCTGCACTGGCGGAGGCGGCGCGTCACAATCGCGAACTCGAGGCCCAGGTCCGCGGGACTGGTTTATATCTCGGGCGTGAGACTCGTGGTGGTTGTTGCCCAATGTGTAAAGGATCGGGTCTCTACATCGGACAAAAAAACTAAAACCGCTGAGCAACTTTGACATAGAGAAAGTTGCCAGAGCGCTGCCGCATTTCCGCGGTGTTTTCATGCGAGATGGTCTGCCCGCCGTGGCTCGTGAGAAGGAGTGTGGAGTTGTTAATTTAGATTCCGGTTCTGGTGATGGTACTCACTGGGTCGCCTATTGGATAGATGGACCAAAAGCCGTCTATTTTGACAGTTATGGGCTGGATCCGCCTCTCGAAATTTCTAGATATTTAAAAAATCCTATAAGAACACAAACATTTCAGCTACAGGGGCCAGATGATGTGGTATGTGGTCATCTCTGCCTAGCCGTGCTAATAGAGCTCGCTGCTGGAAAGAATTTTGAAGATATCGTGCTTGACTTATGTTAGACTTCCGTCACCTTTTTGTATATAAAAAAATGCCGGTTGATAAATTTGGAAGAGACGGTGGAGGTGGGGTGGGAGGGGGGCAGATAAGCGCCGCTGGGCTCGTCCACAAAGCGGGTGATACCATGATGGGAATTCTTTCGGCTGGAGGTTTTCGGCTGACAAATGTGGGAACGCCCACGATGGAAACAGACGCCGCGACAAAGGCTTATGCAGACATCATAGATCAGGACAACCTGCAACTCACCGGTGGAACGATGTCTGGCGTTCTAAAAATGGGCGGTCATAAATTGACTGGTTTGCCCACGGACACTCCGGGATCTGATAGCGAAGACGAGGGTTGGGATGAATTGGTGGGGGAGTCCGACGTTGGGAGTTGGAAACAAATAACGGAGTACGCGAAAGAGCGGGCGCACCAAGCTGAGTTGTATGCAGACGGCTTAAGCTCCGAGGTAACTGGTCTCGTTAAACGTTACGCAGACGATAAGGACGCTCTGCTGGACACTGCCGTCAGGCTGTACGCGGACCAGAAGGCGGCCGCGGCCGAGAGCCATGCAGACCAGAAGCTTATCGATGCCAAGCAGTATACGGACGAGAAGAACGAGGTGCTGAGAGATTCCGTTAGGCAGTATGCAGACGAAAAGGACGTTATTGTAAAAAGTTACGTCAACGAGCAAGATGTTATCGTCAAGAACGCTTGTGTGCTAAAATCTGGCAGCGTTATGACTGGAAGTTTAGTCATGGGTGGCCACCGAGTAACTGGACTTCCAACAGAGATTCCAGGATCTGATAGCGACGCAGCGAGTTGGAAACAAGTGTCAACAGCGGTCGCCGGCGCTCTATTGAGCCTCGATAGAGTTCCCACGGAGTCGTTGCACGTGGTTAACAAACAATATGTTGATGTTCAACATATTGCTGCTAGACAGTACGCGGTCGATCAGGACACCGCGATTAATTCGGCCGTGAGGTTGTATACAGATCAAAAGACCGCCGCCGCAAGGGGGTACGCGGACCAGAAAGCCGAAGCTGCAAAAACTTACGCCGAAGAACAAGACGCTATGGTCAGGAGCGCTTGCGTGCTTAAAGTTGGCGACGCAATGACTGGAAATTTAGCTATGGGCGGTAAGAGGGTGACTGGGCTTTACACGGGGGCCTCAACAACTAATACCGACGCGGCGAGCATCGGGCAGGTGACGAGAATCGTAACCGGCAAAATGACAAAATTAAATAAAATACCGACGGAGCCTTTGAACGTGGCCAATAAACAATATGTCGACAATCAGGCTGTTGTTATTAAAAGATATACAGACAGTAAAGATATAGCTATAAGACAGTACGTGAATAACCTCAGGATTCTCAACTGTATAGGTCACATTCCACCCCTATGCAAAGACTCTTCCGAAACAGGTTTTGTTGCCCTAGCCAGCGCATTTCTTCCGACTTACCCACCTCACTTAGCATTCAACTCGGGTGTTGAAGGTGAGTGGAAGGCCACGCTCGTCGGGGGTGCAGGGACTTGGTTAGAGATTTGCTGCCCAGTGGCTGTACAAATATGGAAGGTCAGCTTGGCTGGGGGAAGTAGTACTAGTTCACCGCGTATCACGTCCTGGGAGATCCATGGAGTTACACATCCAATTGTCAACAATGTAGAGGTGATGATATCATCGTTTTCAAACATCCTCCACTCCTCCAGCGTTACTTTGACTGCTTCTGCACAAGAGTTCACCATCAACACAAGCGCCGCCAACGCCGGAACTGCATACAAAAGATTCAGACTGAAGGTCCTTGCCACCAGCCCATCACAAGCTACTGTTGGAATATCCCACTTTCAGATTTACACATATTTAAAAATTGGAGATATGTAAGATTTAATAATGGCCGACTCACACTACAAGATTCGAGGTTATCTCCGGCAAAAAGGAGAAACGAATATGCATAAATACAACCTCGATGATTTGGTTGGACTAACCAACTGGGGATATACTATCCCTAAGCCCACTGCAGATATGTTAGCCGCGGTTCCCCAAATCCACATCGATTTCGTTTCGGACGATTACCACAGCCGCGATATTTACACAGCGACCAAAACTGTGACTCTAAGTTCGTGGCAAACGCTTCCATTGACCGCGGCACGCTATCCCTGTATTACGTTGCAAACTAATAATGAGGTTATTTCATTAGACCGCGGATTCTGGAGGCTTACAATGTTTGGTGTTAGTACCGGTGATGCGTCAGTTCGCGTTATTACAGCCGCGGGTAGCATCGATCGTACAGTTGACATTCAAAGTGGACAATTTGATGCATCTAGGGCAATATTCATTCCAGGACAAACGGGTTTTAGAATTGAAGGAAAAAAGAGAGGTGTTTTAAGTACTTCAACTATTGAGTTAAACGTAACGTTACTGATAGAGCAACTGTAAAAAGTATGTCTTTGTACCCACCGCTTATGGAGTCAACAATTTCGTCAGACACGACGTCGCAAACATTTCGCTTGCAGAAGATCGGTGAAATAGAAGCATTCCTGAGGTCTGAGGCGATAAGTCGGGGACAACTATGCAAGAAGTATAAGAGGGTTGTAGATGTGGCTAATGGGGCCTCGGCCGGCCTTGCTATAGTTAGTCTTGGAACTGGGGTGGGTGGGGCAGCTATGTTAGCCACTGGTATTGGTTTTATTCCTGGTATTGTTCTGGAGAGTTTGGCCATAGCGACGAGTTTTCTGGATATTATTGGAAATGTTGTTAGCCGATCGTTTGTTGCTAAAGCTTCAAAACACGACGAAATTTGTATTTTGGCGGAGAGTAAGCTAAACACTGTTCATGACCACATTTCTAAGGCGCTGGAGGACACGGCTATTAGCGATGAAGAGTATAAGCTTATTCTGGGAGAGGAGGAGAAATATAGAACGATGAAACGTGATATACAAAGCAAGAATGGAAAAAAAGAGTTGCCGAGTCAAAGCAAAGACCAGATGGTGGCAGAACTAATCAAGAAACTAACCAGCGCTGGGTCTTCTCCGCGAACCACGATATAAAAATTTTCATCGTAGGTGGTTGGAGTAGCGAGTCTGTAATTCCTAGCGCACCACCGCCGTACGATTAGGGGGCCATTATATTTACTATTACACTCCAATGGTTTGGGCCGGCCTCGTGGGAGGTTCTCGGCCGGCAGCAAACGACACTTTACGGTTTGATGTGTTAATGCACATTTTTTTGTTTTTTGACTGAATTCAAAGCGGCTCGGCTTGAAGGTTTTTGGTGGTGCAATTCGTACACCAAAAAATAGATCTGTTATAGAGTCCACACACTCTCTGGAGGCCTAGATGGTGTAGACCGGCATCCTCTTAATTCGGTGAGATAACGGAGTGGTGGGGACAAAAAAATTGTGGGGTGGAGACCAACCCCCGGTATTTTGACGGAATAACGGGGTGCGCCAAAGCCCGTATTGGTCATCTACTGCAGAAAATAAATTTAGATGGAAATAACTAAAAATAAAGGTTGAACAATGGTCAAACGGTCAACGTAGTGGACTGCTGTCATCTCAAACGGTCGTGGGTACTTGAAAAGCCTTGCTTTGCTAGAAAAATGACATTACCAGGTATTCTAGTAGCGTCCTGTGACAAACGTTTGTCCTTGTTCTTGTTCTTCTTCATACCTAGTACTGTCTTTGTTCTGAATTTTGGAATTCTCTACAGTCTCCTTGGAATTCTCCACGGCGCTATATAAATCGTTAGATTAGATTAGATTAGGTTACATTACATTAGATAACATTAGCAAAAACCAGATTACGTTAGATTAAATCAGCTTTGATTAGAGGAGATTACTGTCAATTTTAACTGTAATATATTTATTTAGAATTGACATCTTGTTCTCCTCTCCCCCCCCCCCCCAATAAACCCAGGCCCGGTTCGTCCATGTGGGCAACTGGGCAGTCGCCCAGGGCCGCCGATTTTTAGGGGCCGCCAATTTTCCATTTTTTAAATATTTTAATTATTGTAATTCGTAACAAGAGGTGAATGACTAAAAAAAGTCATCAACTTTTGTATTAATATTGTAATATAAATTATTATTATTCGTAACAGAGGTGAATGACTAAAAAAAGAAAAAGGTCATCAACTTATTTTGTGCTTAGGGCCGCAGATTTGCCGATTTGCCCAGGGCCGCCAAATGTCTTGAGCCGGGCCTGAATAAACCTGGTAACTTTGTTGCGCCATAAGGGGCCATCCATATATTACGTACACAAAAATCCGGGAAAATTGGACCCCCTCCCCCCTGTTCGCAAGCGTACTTTCTTCCACCACCCCCCCCCTGAGTACGTACGTTTGACGCGCACCCCCCCCCCCCCGATGACCAGCTGCAGAAAGTGTCTCCAGGCAGCCTGTTTGCACTTTAGGCCAGATTATTGAAGGGCCAATATAGACAAATTATAGGTGTCGTTCACAGCACAGAATAACTGCACATGGCTTTTATATAATGTAATAAAATGCCATGGGACGACTATAGGATAATACAGAGTTATAAATAGGCTAATGTGGACGTCATAATTAGAAATTTATTTTGGGTACGTACACATTTTGTTACCCCCCTCCCCCCCCGTTCGCACCCGTACGCAAAATCGCCAAAATCCGACCCCCCTCCCCCCCAAGTGCGTACGTAATATGTGGATGGCCCCTAAATTCTCGTTGCAGGCCACGCTGTATTATATATATAGCGCTTTATCGTGCTATCGTTGTGTTGCTTGGTTTAGCTTGCAAGACAACGGATTTTCGTTGTCCAATGGGTATCTGCGTGGAAATGACGAACATGTGTGATGGAATACTGAACTGCCCAGACCATACAGATGAACAGCTAGCCAACTGCCTTAGCAGTTAGTAGCTCATGATATATCTAATCAATTGCGAATTGTTTATGACACAAAACAAGTATCACAGTTACAGTCATGAATCAACAAGTAATGCGCAACAGGAGCCAAGAGAAGCTAACAGCTTATGCTAACCCTGACCCCTTTGTCTTGATTATTACTCATACGTGTGTGTGTGTGTGTGTGTGTGTGTGTTAGTTGTTACTCAATTAACATGTTTATATATTCAGATATATGTATACAGTACAAATAGATTTATTAGGTCTATCTGAATAATAATTAGGTCTAGTTCATCAATTTCAATAATTGCTATAAATTTAGTACGTTTCGCAATCTAAGAGCAAATGATATCGAATATGCGCATTATGCGGTACGAACTCCTCAGCTTGTCCTTCCACAGTTTCGCAGTGATCATTATTTCACAGTGATTTGACTAGTTCAGAGGGAGCGCCAATGATGAGTTTGTTCTTGAAGTGACGCTCTATTTATGTCAGATTACAATTACAATTACAATTGAGTTAGCTTAGGATGGCTAGTTTTTATATGTTGTAGCCTAGTCATGTACATGTAACCTAAAGTCATCTAGCCGTACTATAGACATGGAACTTTGGAGATGCGGGTTTTTTTAGCTAGGGATTCTGCATACATTTTCTATGAACAGTTGGAAATGGTTCTCTTCCATCGGGGTTGGGCTGGGAGCGCCCTAGGATCATGGGCGTCCGGAGAGGGGTGCAATTGGGCATTTGCCCCCCCCCCGTATTTCGAAAATATTTTACAAAAATAAAATCTTTGGATTATTATGATTATTCCAACAGTCCCAACACGATTTTCAATGCTAAAAAACACTTAATTATTTAGGTAAGTCAGCTATGCAAAAAAAGTCATTTTGCTTCCCCTAGAAAAATGTTGCCCTCCCCTAGAAAATCCCCCTAGAAATTTTGGCCCCCTAGAAAAATTCCTGCGGACGCCCATGCTTGGGATAGTTATCTTGGAGAAGGGCTATATTATTGCTCTGAATGAATGAACGAATGAATTAATAACATATTCAGAAACTTTCTGAACGAAACTGTGTTTCTTACTTACAGATAATCACTGATTTAGAAGCAGAAGTAATCGAGAAGGTTCAACAGAGTGCATTTCAAAATTCGAACACGAATCCGTTGTTCTTCGATGCATCGTAAAAGACTCACAAGCATTGAACGTGCAATGAATAGGAAAGATCGTCAATGTGTTGATTTTTCCACGGGGCATCAATGAATAGGTTGTTTCAAGCGGTTACGACAAAAGTTGCTACAGCCTCTCAATTATCCGCGACCAAGGACGTAACTTTGCCCCAAAAAGTTGTGGTGACCGACCAATCACAGATATGATACTCTCAACTATACAACAAGATGGATGAAGTCACCAATTTGCGGAACATTGAACAAGCTAGCATGCAGGCATCTATTAGCACTGCGATAGTTATGTATGCAAGAATACACCGCCGTTATTATTGTCGTTGCTTGAACATGCTTAAAACCAAAATGACGCTGTAATGTCGCAAATTATATTTCAGCAGAGGGCCAAAAATATGGTGGTTGCCGGATTCTACCGTCACAATACAAACTTGCGCATTCGCCCGCTATAGTGAACCAACTCTAAAGCCTGATGCAACTTGATTAGCCAAAGTCCTTCTGAAGTTGAAAGTAATTCATCCAAATCATATTTATAACGCACCTGCTGCGAAAGCGCTCTATTCGGAATCTTGAAATATTCCCCGCCGTAGATTTAATCAACGCTGTTTTGACTATTTTACTAATGCGGCATGATATCTCTCAGATCTCAAACTTTAGATCATGGATACATGTACAAATTAGGACAGGTAGGAAACTTGTACTGTCACTGCATTCTGTGCTATAGGACATGAATGTTTATATCGTTGCATTTGTGTAGCGCTTTTTTTATATTTATCTCATATACCTGACGACGATTATGAAGTTGCGTGAAAGGTTGGAAACTTGACGTTACATATTTCATATTCAGGAAGAGCTTATGCGTGTCTGGACATTTGTCAATGTCTGATATGTCACGTGACAGTGTAAAAATTGGGCCTATAGGGTAATATGCTCCTTAAAATGTATCTGTAATGATGTTTGAAGGAAGCCAACATGGAGTTTGTGTAAATGCCAGTGTTCATTTCGCTGTTGTGCTATAAGTAGGCTCGAGTCTTGTTTGGAGCTGGAATTAGACGTATTTCCTTCAGATACCAAAAATATTACTTAATCTTAAAAATTTCATTCGATATATTTGGTCTTCAGATAGGCCTACTTTGTTTTTACCCCTACCTGTATTACGCTTAGATATTTTCCAATTAAAGTAGCCAATAATTATATCAAACAAAAACACTACGCCTACTCTTGGTATATAACTATGCCTAATAACCTCAGTATTACTGCAGTATACAAATTACAAGTAAGGGTGAACTTTAATTCTTCTCTAAAACTATTGTCAGTAGTAATTTTAAATTTTGAATGGACGTGTCAACTTGCACTGCACTACAAACCTGGATCCGATTCAACGTCAGCTTGGGATAATTTCAACCTGATTCCTGGCTATACAATCCTTAGCTGCCTCGGGCAGGCCCGCCGAGAGGGAGGGGCAGGGGGGCAAATGCCCAGGGGCCCGGCGACATTTTAGGGGCCCGGGCCGGGCCCTCAATCAACTTATGAAAAAATTAATATTATAATCAGTTATAGGCCTACAAAGTTTATGACTTATGCCTTTTAAAATATATTATCTGACGCTTAACTACAATCAGTTTAAACTATAAGCATCTGAATAAAATCATAGTTGTATATAATAATAATATATAAATATAATATTGTACGGTCGTACACGCATTTTTATTATTTCAATTTGTGTTTTTTTTATATATTTTTTTTTCATACGACCGTACGATATTATATTTATATAAAGCCTAGTTTCGAGGCCCCTAACTGCTCTGCCTAGGGGCCCGTGGCCGCTCTGCCTAGGGGCCCGGAATTTCTCTCGGCAGCCCTGGCCTCGGGGATCGCTGCCATGGCTGGCATACTCTGATACATGAGGTCAGCATTTTGAAACTCAGGTCGAGAGACAGTTGCAGCAAAAAAAATGGAGGAACTAAAGACTAAAAAGAAATTTACATACAGACAAGACAAACCAAGGCAGGGAAAAAGCAAGAAGTGGTATCCTGGAACCTCAGCAAGTTTGACTATGAAAGAGGTGAAATTGTCCAATGTGTGGTGAACGCTTTAGTGCTATTGCTGCTGGGGGAGAAATGGATAGAGTGCAGGAAGTGGTTAGGTTTGTTTAGTTTATAGAAAAGTTTACTGCTTTGTTCTAAAATTGCAATATTGCCACGCTACTTGTTTTAGTCATTTTCCATTGTTCAAGATGCTCATCCTATGGGCGTCTTGTAGTATGGGGTTTCCAAGATGCCCAGTTTCAAGACATCTACTTTTTAATTTACAAAAATGATCCTTTTGAATTAACCCAATAACACCTGATTTTTCAAAAACATATTTATTCACTTTTAGTTTGTTGTACATCTATATAAATAAAGAGAAGAATCTGTTTGACCGGGATGCATTTCTAGTTTTGGAGCTTTTCACTCGAAACCTTCACTACTGTGTCGGGGTGGGCATGACACACCCAGTGTGAGGCTTCGCGTCCCCCCTTTTCACCGCTACCATGGTGTGCCGGGCCAAAACCTACCCAGCCCATGCATTTTTAGTTGGTCACAAAAACTTACACTCAACCTATTTTAACTCGCCAGATGGCGCCGCCTGAGAAGATTCTGTGTCTTTGACCGCCAATTCTCGGTCACCGGCACGCATTTCTACAGATTCGCCAGATGGCGCAGCCGTAGGGATTTCACTTCACATTAACTTCACTGAACTCCCCGGGCAACGCCGGGTAAACTAGCTAGTATGGTATAAACATAAACAATATTACTTTTTTCAATACTTGTATAATAAGTGAATTTGAGCTACTTTTATAACCGTCCCATTTATGACAAGGGAGGGTGCCTGAACTAATAAGCGTGTGGTCACAAGCACAACTTGCATTCCTGCTCTAATAGCTTTATTGATGACCATCTTTTCATTGGGAACAAACGTGTACTTCTCTTGCAAATCCACACAGCTGAAAAACACAATTTTCGTTAGCGTGGGCATCTTGGAGCACTCTCCTAAGTTTGTTAGCGCCAACGGTCATTTCATTAGCATATAATATTGCAGTATAGTTCTAGTATAAATGAAAAGCCTTTTCAAGTACTGTAAACCGTCATTTTCTCCAAAGTAGATGTAACAACATCAAACAATAAAAAAAATTAAATCAATGCTGCAATAAGCAAGTCACCATCAAAAATTATAAACAAAACGTTGAAACAATAAAATAATTGAAAATTAATACAAGGTACTGAAATTAATCAATGTGCTATGAAAACTTCGGAGTAAGCCGATTCCTAGAATCATTGTTTCCTTCAAAACTCTGCAACGTGTTGTTTCTTAGAAATGAAAATAGAAAGGAATTTGTAATTGTTCTACGCTTTGTACTCCTGACAAAAAAAACAGCATCGGTCGATAAATAAACCACCTGGTGGAGTAGTGCCATGGTTGGAACAGTGCTCTCTACAGCCCTGCTTCATTTCAATTTTTCAAACAATTCAATTAATATCCCACATTAATAAAGTCATGTCATAAACGGTCCACATCCTGGATTTAACTCTGTTGAAAGAGATGCTGTCACCAGTCACAACCTTCTTGATTAGGTCATAAACATCCCTATGGGATAACAGAGCCATGTAGACATAAATATCCTGAGGTAATGATTGTTCCATTTAATGAGGCGAATTTGATATTAAGGTTGCTAATTCTTCTCTGAATCAGATAGCTTTGATCCAGCATGCCATCTTAGATGTATGATAAGTCTGTCTTTCCTTCTGAATGCTTTACTGCATAAATGACATATGTATGGCTTTTCTCCTGTGTCACAGGCTATGTGCACTTTCATGTGTATTGTTAGATGGCCACGCTGTGTGAATAATTTCATACACAAGTGGCACACGTATGGTTTTTCAACAGTATGAGTTCTCATGTGACAATACAGAGTATAACCTACGGCAAAAGTTTTCATACATAGCTGGCATATGTATGGTTTTTCTCCAGTATGGGTTCTCATATGATTCTTCACAGTACTTCCTTCAGCAAATGATTTCGGACATAGCTGGCATTTGGATGGTTTTTCTCCAGTATGGGTTCTCATGTGACTCTCCACAGTACTTCCTTGAGCAAATGATTTCGGACATAGCAGACATTTGTATGGTTTTTCTCCAGTATGGGTTCTCATGTGATGATTCAGAGTATTAACTAAGGCAAATGATTTCAGACATAGCTGGCATTTGTATGGCTTTTCTCCAGTATGGGTTCTCATGTGATTCTTCACATTACTTCCATCGGCAAATGATTTCGGACATAGCTGGCATTTGTATGGTTTTACTCCAGTATGGGTTCTCATGTGACGATTCAAGTTTTTACTTTCAGAAAATGCTTTCCTACATAGCTGGCATTTGTATGGTTTTTCTCCAGTATGAGTTCTCATGTGACAATGCAGGTGACTACTTTGGGCAAACAGTTTATGACATAGCATACATTTGTATGGTTTTTCTCCGGTATGGGTTCTCATGTGATGATTCAGGTTACTATTTCTGGCAAATGATTTCGGACATAGCTGGCATTTATATGGATTTTCCCCAGTATGGATTCTCAAGTGATTCTGCATATTACTTCCTCTGGCAAATGATTTTGAACATAGCTGGCATTTGTATGGGTTTTCTCCAGTATGTGTTCTCATGTGACGATTTAGAGTATTACCTACGGCAAATGATTTCAGACATAGCTGGCATTTGTACGGTGTTTCTCCAGTATGGGTTCTCATGTGACGATTCAGGTTACTTTTTTTGGCAAATAATTTCGGACATAGCTGGCATTTATATGGTTTTTCTCCAGTATGGGTTCTCATGTGATGATTCAGGTTACTATTTCTGGCAAATGATTTCGGACATAGCTGGCATTTATATGGTTTTTCTTCAGTATGGGTTCTCATGTGATTCTTCAAGGTACTTCCTTCTGCAAGTGACTTCGGACATAGCTGGCATTTGTATGGTTTTTCTCCAGTATGGGTTCTCATGTGATGATTCAGATTACTACTTTGGGCAAACACTTTATAACACAGCTGGCATTTGTATGGTTTTCTTTAATATGGGTTTTCATTTGATTCTTCAGAGTACTGCCTTCGGCAAATGATTTCTGACTTATGCACAGTTTTGCTCCTCTATTATGGTTTTTTGAGTGATATCCAACATAACTGGCATTGGCATAGTTTCTCTAGTGTGACTTCTCTCCAGTATTGGATCCCATCATTGCTTAGTAAAATTGGTTAAAACATCAGATATACAGTTATCGGCATATTCTGTTTTGCTATGGAGCAGTGTTTCATTTCCTGATCAGCTGTGTAATGAAAGGAATAATTATTTCTTTCCCGTGATGGCAGTTATTCCGTTATGGAGCTCTAAAAGAACAAATATGTCATGTAACATTTGAAATGAATTCTTCCATATATTCCTAAATCAGGGGTTTCTGCACCCCTAGGAAATGGTTGATCAATGTTTGCAGTTTTTGCACCCTTTACAACAGTAATATCACATTTGAAAATGAATAAGTCAAATTTCTATTTTTGGGGACCAGTGACCACAGATTGAACCATGTACATTTATACAGTACTGCGGGTGAACAAATTGAACTCAGTAAATAAGCTTTTAACTCGGTGTATAAAATGCAAATATAACTTGAGCAATTAGACAAAAATTTAAACAGTAAAAGTCAGTACGATAGTAACATACTTCCCTCTTTGTCGCACCCTCTGAAATGCCATCTTGCACTCCCTGGGGGTGTGGGCACCCCAGGTTGGGAACCCCTGACCTAAATAATCGAGTCAGATTAACTTGCACTTTACTTGTGTAGGCCTATATATAGTAAAATATAGGCCTACACGTTAACTTGCACTTTACTTGCGTCTACAGGCTTATATAGTAAAATATAGGCCTAATCTTCCTGTAATCACAAGGGCTGCCAGTTTTCTTTCAAACAGAGAAGAATTATGATTCCTGCTCAGCTCTATTTAACATTGAAGACTAATAGAGTAAGTAGTAATTAAGTATATATGCTTTATTATACCAATTGCATAACAACACTTTGGTATACATAAAGACACAGCGGGGTCTCGCCCCCAAATATTTAATTGATGTAATTCACCGGCCTCTTTCTGTCTCCTCGCATCGTCCACTTCGCTCCTCAAACAGATTTGATCTCTCAGTTCCTCATACTAGAACAGCTATGGCTCAGTCCCGATCTTTTGCCTCAATTGGTCCCTCTCTCTGGAATACACTGTCTCCTTCTACTCGCTCTCAAATTTTAATAAGTAAACCCTCATCTTCTTTTGCTTTCCTCAAGACTTATTTCTTTTCTCTCGGCCTTGCGCACTGGGAGCGCCTCTGAACGGTTCACCCTACTAGAGGCGCTTTATAAATGTTTAAATACAATACAATACAATACAATCTCAACAGTATTATAGCATTTTTATTATAAACGTTCTACGCTTGAAATAGTCCTCTTGAAAAACAAAACGGTCATGCTGCCGTTGGTGTATGGAGTATGGGAGCGGCTTGATAGGGGTCTAGTCCATATAGTAGCATGACTCGGGTTTCTCAGGATCGCAGAGGAAAGGCGTGCATTGGCGTCGCAATGCCGGTCGCAACCTAGTTGGTCAAAGGTTGGATTGTCCACTTGCAAGTACTGTAGACGGTTCAGACGGCCCATAACAAATTGCAGACGGTTCAGGTCTCTTTGCCCGGGGAAACCCACCAAGCGTCACAGAGCATATGGGCCACCGTTGTAGCACGCACTACATCGTATAGCGAGGGGTCTGAAAGGCCATGAGCCACAAGAATGTGCGAGGCATACGACTGCCTTGCCTGACGGCAAATTTGGGTTATGTATGACTCGAAACTAAAAGCCTCGGTTAGCGTAACACCCACTGTCACCATGCTGGGGGCCCTGGTCAATCCAGCCAGAGACCGCATTACGTAAGAGCTAACTTAACAATCTTGAGGCCGGGCATAAGTTTAGAAACCCTCCACTGTAGGCCTACATTCTAATGAATGCTACAATTTTGATATATCTGTGGAAATGAATTCATTATCAAACGAGTAACTTCAATTAATTTGTCAACGGTAAATTCGAAACCTTACCTTCTGGAATGTCGCGCTAAAATTAATTACGTCATCGTTAATTGTGCTCTATAATACGTGCACACGGAGATTTTATTTTGTAAGAGGTGTCAAATTCAGTCTCAAACTAGCACCGCAACTAGACATTAGAAGTTTACTATGCGCAAACCTGGTTATTTGATTTCGAAACTCATTCGAGTAATTAACCTATTATTGTGTCCTCAATAGTTTATCAGAATTGCGTTAAAATTACAAGTGATATGGGATTTGAAGATGAAGAAACCGATGGAGGATAGGCCTAACTAATTTGTACTAATTTATCATCTGCTATAGTCTATACAGTTCCCATGTATGATTGGTCTTTGCTAACCTAACAAGCAGGAACTAGATAATTTTGGGCGCATTTATTCGTAAGTTGGTTCGTCTTAGATTTCGGAATGATCGCATAAATTTACGATACGTCTGTACACGGAAGAGGGACGTTCCAGCAAATCGTCTTTTGCGCACGCGACCAACTTTCAGCAAATCTTTTATTGTATCTGTCGGGGTATCTGCACTCGGTCGTACGAACATCCATTTAGGCCTAATCGAACCGGGTGTTAAGGTCAATATTATCGAGGTCCGAGGTGTTCTACTAATGTAGGGCCTTTTGACTTTTGTCAGATATTCGTGAGGTAACGGAGTATTTAATCTTCCAGCAGGATAGCGCTCCTGCGCACAGAGCTCGAGAGACTGTTAAGTTACTGCAAACTGAAGCACCTGATTCCGCCTACTTTGTGGTCACCTAGCAGCCCTGATTTAAATCCGGAGGACTATTAAATGTGGAGTGTCATGCAAGATAAGATCTACAGGTATCTAATACAGTAATACCTAATGTCAACGAGTTGCGTCATCGAATTGTGGATGCATGGGATGAAATGGATAAACGCATCATTGATGAGTCAGTCAAGCAGTTGCGTACTAGGGTGGGGCAAAAAGTAATAAAAACTCGAGTTCAGTTCCCGGACAAACCTAAATCGAAGGTCCATGTTAAAGTTGATTTTGAACCAAAAATGGATTTTTGATATGTATCACCGTTTTGTAGCAACTTTGTCTGAAACACCAGACCGAAAACGCAATATGTTGTAAAATGAGAGCTGGTCTTACATCAGCCGGTTTAATGGTTATGACTTTCAAATTAAGAACCCAAAGTTAAAGCTACAAACAACAATGAGTAATAAAATAAATGAAAAAGCATCTGACACAGTACTGCAGTGTAAATGTTTTTACTTAGTTCAGGAAATCAGCTTTAGTTTCTGTAGTTGGCAAGTCCAATCTTGATTTCTTCATTTGAATGATAACACCGTGGCGTGAGTCATGTCCGTGAACTCGGCCTCAGACTGCAGAAACTCTACTTAAACTGTCCTCTTATCTCTCCTCTCTGGTTGCTACACTGCGTTTGACAGATCCCAGATCTCGTTGCTTGCTCTATTTGACATATCTGCTGCCTTTGACATGGTTGACCATGAGATCCTCCTGCAACGTCTCGAGTTCTCAAGTGGTCTCAGGGGCTCATCTCTTCTTTGGTTCCGGTCCTATCATACAGATCGCACACAAACGATAATCTGGGGTGACTCCAGAACACACTGGGTTACTGTCAAGTTTTTGGTGTCCCCAGGGATCAGTACTTGACCCACTCCTTTACCTGCTTTAATCAGCTGATATTACCTCCAGCTTTGTAACGCATTTAACCACTGGCCGCCTCTATGCTGATGACGCCCAGCTCTACGTGCATGGGTCTCCGTATGCTCAGCTGTTTCTTACTGCTCGCATTGATGCTCTCTTTCATGATCTTCAAGCATGGCTGTCCTTAAACATGTTTTCTTTAAACCCAGCAGAGACCCAATTGATTTAGTTTGGCACTCGTCAACAACTGGCCAAGGTTGACTACCCTCTTTTATCTCAAAGCTTTCCTTTTTATACATTCTCTGCATCTGACCGCAACCTGGGTATAATTCTTCATAGCTCCCTTTCTTTTTCTGACTATATCTCTAATCTCACCTGCTTGTGCTACTACCATCTCCGACGTCTCAAGGCTATCCGAAGATCTGTCTCCTCTCCAGTCTTTACTCCCATTGTCTATGCCTTTATCTGCTCTCGCATTGATTACTGTAACTCCCTCTTTGTTGGCCTCCCCAAAGTCCATCTCTCCCCTCTACAATCTGTTCTTAAAGCAGCTGCCAGACAAATCACCCGTCTCCCACGATTCTCCCATATTTCCACATTCATGTTTGAACATCTTCACCGGATTCCTCTTACTGCCCGCATCCAACTAAAGGTACATATATGACTTATTTGTTCCCCAGTGAGAAAGATGATGGTCCAGTCTCGTTCCAACTAAAGGTACTTATCCATATTTGCCGATCTTACCTGGGTCTTGCTCCTAAATACCTCTGTGACCCACTACGTCTTCCTACTTCAGCTAGCTCCCTTCGCCCTCTTCGCTCCTCTGATCGACTTGACTCATTTATTCCCCCAGTGAGAACGGTGATAGCCCAGTCTCGTTCCTTTGTTACTATTGGCCCTTCATTGTGGAATCAGCTTCCTCATTCGACCCGGGCTGCAGTACTATCCGGTGGTCCTGCCACAGCTTTTCGTTGTCTTTAAACTTGCCTATATTCCCGAGAACCTTCGCACTGGGAGCGCCCTTGATTGGTGGGAACTTGGTAGAGGCACTTATAAGTTTTTAAATACAATACAATACAATGCAACACAATACAATACAATACAATACAATACAATATAGCAGTGTACTGTGTAGTGTGTAATTTGTGTATTAATGTGATTGTGTAATATATTATAGTCGACATTAATGAGTTTCTATGACCCTATTGTAATAAGATTAATGCATTTGTTATTTATTTCTAATGAACTATATGACGTCACACATTTTTCAAAGTTGCGACCCCTAGACATGATACAAAATGTCAACCCAATCCTTCCGTTGACAATCCTTCTGATTAAATCCTTGTTCTCTTCGTACTTAACGCCTATTTAACGTTCACCTTTTGAACGCTAATTCTACGTATAAGTATAACCTGAATTAATCAGCAACACAGTTTAATATCTTTTCAGTTTAATAAGAAACAAACAGACAGAACTCAATTCGATTACAACTCAACTAGTCAGCCACACTACTACAGCGAACACACTCGAATTCAAACTTCTCTAGTCAGCATAATTCTTCGCGCCACTTGACACACCTGTCTTCTGTGCGCCTAAGCGAACTCTAATAATATACATATAGCGCGCCGCTGCCGAGATTGGCCGGCCGCGCGTGTCACTAAGACTAAACGTTATACATCTATCATATATACATATACACGTGAAACTAAAGTAAACGCACTAAATATATACGCTAACATCTCGCACTGCAAGACTGTACACAAAACTCAGTTCACATTACCTCCTTCCTTTTTCTGGAATTGAGCAAATTAAATTTCAAAATTTGCGAAATTACCAAAATACATGAAACATATATATATATCTAACTAATTAATGAACAGTCTTACGATTACTTATAACCTTGACAAACAATCAGCAATAACATTCAATCTGCCCTTCTTGTACTTCACCTCAACATCAAAAGTTTGTAAGGCTAACGCCCAACGCACAAGTTTAGCAGACTTAGACATTGACTCAGTCAAGTATGTAAGAGGATTGTGATCAGTAAAAATGAAAATTTTTGATCCAATTATAATTTCTTTTAACTTGTTTAGAGCCCAAACAATAGCATAGGCTTCCTTTTCCACAGTAGCCTATCTCTTCTGGGTATCAGTTAATTTCTGACTGATAAATGACACAGGGCGTTCTATTCCCTTGTCGTCCATCTGTGTTAAAACAGCACCGACTGCAAAGTCACTACTATCGCAGTACAAATTGAATGGTTTTCCCACTTCAAAAACATATAACACTACTTTGGATCGCACAGCCTCTTTAAGTAAATCAAATGCTTGCTGATGTTCAACAGTCCAATCAATCTTATCAGAAACACGTTTACTAGTTAAATCAGATAAAGGTTTCGCAATCTGTGCAAAGTCCTTAATAAACTGTCTGTAATAATTAAAAAATCCAAGCAGTTGCTTAACTTGCTTCTTAGTTTCTGGGATCTTCAAATTAGTCAAACTTTCAATTCTGTCTGGATTCATCTTTATCTTACCAGACCCAACAACATGACCGATAAACCTTACCTCACTCTTACCAAATATGCATTTTTTCAAATTCAAAGTAACGTTATGCAATCTCATTTGCATCAAAAATGCATCTAGATGCTGCAAGTGAACTTTCCAACTGTCAGAATGCACAGCAATGTCATCAACATACGGTTCTGCAAAGTCACTTATAGGCTGTAAAACTAAATTTATCGCCTTAACAAAAGTTCGGCCTGAATTTATCATTCCAAAAGGAACACGAGTAAATTCATACAGTCCATTATGTGTTACAAAAGCTGTCTTCCATTGATCAGATTGTTTTACAGGACAAGTCCAATAAGCACTTCGACAGTCCAAAATAGAAATCACATTAGACTTTCCAACTTTGTTTAAAACGTCTCTGACAATCGGCATCGGATATTTACAATCCACTGTGAATGAGTTAATGTATCTGTAGTCACAGGCAAGTCTCAAAGATCCGTCTTTCTTTTTAACAATAACCAAAGGGCTTGCCATTCTGCTCGATGATGGTTTGATAATGTTTGTTTTTAACATTTCTTTGATCTGACGTTCCACTTCTGATCGATAAATCAAAGGAATTCGATATGCTGCAAATTCCTTTGTGCCTTGCTCTCTTGTTATACTGATTTGGGTATTGTAACTGCTTTTCTTGAGAGTAAGATTCTGCAAACAATAATGCTTTCTCCGTAGTTTGTTTGAGTTCTTTCAAATGCTTTTCGTGAAAAGGAATTTTCTTGTGCCATTTCCTCGGGTTGTCTATTAGGTCCATTGTCATTCTCCTGAGGGCGACCTCTTCTCTTGAGACCGGAGTGATAGGCACTTTATCCATCACCAGACTCCTTGCCTTTAGTTGACACTTCTCGCAAGACTTACAAAATTTCACAATGTCTCTTCTCATCTTTGGCCATACAAAAGATAATTTTATTCGTTCTCTTGTTTCTCTTCTCCTAGATGTCCTCCAAATACCGATTCATGTGCCAATTCCATCACTTTAATTCGTCTCTCTTTTGGTAACACTAGTTGATATATCGTCTGATCTAATATCTGATATTTCTTATGCAATAAACCGTTGATCACACAGAATTCAGATTCTTTCTCTTGTGCTAACTTCCACCACGGCTTCAACGATTCATCCTTTCTCTGTTGCTCTTCGAACTTCTTCGAATCGGCAATCTGCACCTTTTGTTCTTCATCCATCTCTTCATCTCTATACAAGTCTCCTATCCCCACATCACATTCATTGTCTTCTTCAGTTTCATTTAATGTGCCATTCTCGCATGCAGCCATCTCTTGCTCGTTCATCTCTGATGTTACACCATCTCGCGATAAGCTTCGTTGCTCATTACTTTCGTTTTCCTCATCACTTGAACTTTCAGTTTCACTCTTCTCATCAACATCTACCATTTCCTGTTTCCGACTCTGCGCTCTCGTCATTACATTTGCTCGTACACTCACATCTCCTTGTATCGTTTTAACTTTCATCTGTGGTACGGCTTTTAATTCGGCAATTATCTCTGGATGCAACAAGAATCTTTCTGTACTGCCCATCTTTGCAATACTAGCACACATCAAGGTGACATAAGGTGTAAGTGAACACTGGATTTTACGCGGAAATCCCTCTTCTTCCACGTCACTACCACACAGTCTAACATCCACTTTCACTAACTTCGCAGGAATGGCATCTCCTGCCACACATTGCAAATTCACTTTTCCAATTTGTTCCACCTTCATGCCTTCCAGTAATTCTTCACTAATCACCGGAATCTCTGCACCCGAGTCGCTCAGTGCTTTGACTTTCAATGGCTCTTTACCGTCTACTGCACGAATTTCAACCTCGACATATTGCAAGAACGATTTCTTCAATATTCGACTGTCATCTTTTCCTATGACTTCTCTCTGAATTTCAGCATCCAATAGAATGTCTTTTTGAATACCACATTTCATTACTGACTTTACTTCAGTCTCTTGGTTTTCTTGACCCGTGGTTTGATTACCTGTATCACTAACCACTTGAATCAAATTCACCCTTGTGTGTTCTTGATTTCTGCTAGAACTAGCTGCTGCCACTGGAACTGGACAAAATTTAACCAAATGTTTGTCTGAACCACAGTTGTGACAACGCTTCACCACCATACCTCGTTGTTCATTGCCTTCATATCTCTTATACTGCGTAAACGATGTGTTGCCTTCCCTTTTGGCAAACGGCGCTGACGATTTGTTAAATCCCTGACGACCAAACGTCACTTCTCTGGTCTCATTGGGTACAGGGACACTAGCCTTGACTTCTTTACCTTTGAACTGACTCCCTGTTTCTGGATTACTTTTCCACTTTCCACTCTGGCTTTGGTTTACGGAACGTTGAGAAGGATAACTGTTTATATTTGGGATCGCAAACCCAATTCGATTGTTTACATGAATGTCTGCTAGGTCTGCCACTGCACTAGCTTGAAGACAGTCAGTTCCTTCCTTCGACAATACAAACTGTAGTGGACCTGGCGGTAAACATTCTTTTAGCTTATCCGCTACCAGCAAATCAAAGAGCGTATCATACTCTCTGTTCACGTTTCGACTTCTCACGTAATAGTTTAGCAAATTCTTCAATCTTGCCGTAAACATCGTATAAGTCTCTTCTGTCGTCTTCTTAGCATCCACAAATCTGGCTCTGTATTCTCTCGAGGTCAATTTAAATTCTTTTAATAAGTGCTGCTTGACTCTATCATAATTGTCTAGATCATCGTATGACAATCTATTCAGAACGGTTCGAGCTTTCGGCGTCATCAATGGTAGTAATAATTTCACCCAAAACGGCTTTTCCACAGCAAAACTGCGAAATGCGTTCTCGACTGTTTCAAAATATAATGGCACCTCCATCATATCAGTTGGCATTTGAGGCAATACATGCTTCATTGCATCACCTATTTTCTTAATTTTTGACACCAAAAGTTTCACTTTCTTGCTGTTTCCTTCTTTCTGCTTCCCGTTCTTCTCTCATTTGCGTTTCTTTCAATGTCAATTTTGATTTCTCCAGTTTCAGACGTTCCTGTCTTTCTGCCTCTGCCTTTTCCAAACTTTCTTTCTGAAATTTGAGTTCTTCTTGTCTGATCTGTTCGGCGCGTTCTAACTCTAACGTTCGCGCTTTTTCTTTTTCTTCTTCACGCATTCTCTTTGCTTCAATCTGTTGCTGACGAACCTCTTCATCACTTTTTCTAGCTCTTTCAAATTCAATCATCTGCTCCAGTCTTCTTCTTTCAGCATCTTCTCTATCTCGTTTCAACTGTTCTAATTGAATCTCAAACTGATGCTTTTGCAATTCCAGTTCTGCCTTACGCACTTGTTCTGCTTTATCTTCTCTCTCTCTCTGCAGGCGCAATTCCTCTTGCCTTGCAAGTTCCGCTTTCTCTTCTTTCTCTCTCTGCAAGCGCAATTCTTCTTGCCTTGCAAATTCTGCCTTCTCTTCTTTCTCTCTTTGAAGACGTTCTGCCTTCTCTTCTTTCTCTCTCTGCAAGCGCGATTCTTCTTGCCTTGCAAATTCTGCCTTCTCTTCTTTCTCTCTCTGCAAACGCAAATCGTCTTGTCTTACACGTTCTGCTTCTTGTCTCAGCTCTTTCTCTTCTTGTCTTCGTTTATCTTCTCTTTCTTTCTCTTCCTGTCTACGTTTCTCCTCTCTATCTTTCTCTTCTTGTCTCGTCATCATCATCCACTGCATCAACATCTCCATAGACATAGGCGCAGGAGGTTTTTCAATAGCCTTTTCTACGGCACCGCCAACGGCACCTTCTTCTTCGACTTCTTCTTTAACCCACACATCGGCGAGTTCCTGCATCATGTCACCACGTGACATACCTTCTAATTGTTCTTCTTTAAAACCGGCTTTCAACAAACGCTGTTTTAGCCTTTCCGTAGACATCTTCTTAATATCTGCTTGTCTTTCAGCACTTAGTTTCTCCATCTTACTTGTTTACTTTGGTGATTTCTCTTTTCAAAGAAGTCACGGTTTTTCTTGGTGTGTGAATCGATAAACAAACGGGATTTCTTTTATATTTGTTCGTGGAAAACAACGAAATTTTTATACCGTTTCTCGTGTTCCACCGTCGTTGATATCGTAGACACGTCACACAGCAACAACGCGTAAATTCTTTTATCACCGTCGTAGATTCTTCTATCCGCCGAAGGAGGTGATAACGTGAATTTTAATCCACCGTGAGTAATTATTCCACCGTGAGTATTTATTCCACCGTGAGTATTTATCCACCGTGAGTATTTATCCACACCGACGCTATTCCACCGTGAGTTTTTATCCACACCGACGCTGCCACCAAAGATGTCAACCCAATCCTTCCGTTGACAATCCTTCTGATTAAATCCTTGTTCTCTTCGTACTTAACGCCTATTTAACGTTCACCTTTTGAACGCTAATTCTACGTATAAGTATAACCTGAATTAATCAGCAACACAGTTTAATATCTTTTCAGTTTAATAAGAAACAAACAGACAGAACTCAATTCGATTACAACTCAACTAGTCAGCCACACTACTACAGCGAACACACTCGAATTCAAACTTCTCTAGTCAGCATAATTCTTCGCGCCACTTGACACACCTGTCTTCTGTGCGCCTAAGCGAACTCTAATAATATACATATAGCGCGCCGCTGCCGAGATTGGCCGGCCGCGCGTGTCACTAAGACTAAACGTTATACATCTATCATATATACATATACACGTGAAACTAAAGTAAACGCACTAAATATATACGCTAACATCTCGCACTGCAAGACTGTACACAAAACTCAGTTCACACAAAATATGAAAATTAATTATTTCATTAACCAGTAGATGAGGGAGCTTCTATTTATCGTTGTCTGGTTGAGGCAACCGGTATTTGCCCCACCCTATTGCGTACTCGTCTTCGCGCATGCGTGGATGCCCAAGGAGGTCAATTTGAACACAAAATTTAACTTTCTCAATGCTCGGTAATAACTCTTCTATCTTTACTTAAAATTTCGTTGACATAACCTGATTTCTGACGAAGTTAAAGTAAAATATGTAGGGACACTGTTTTTCTGACTCATCGAGTAGTGTATGTTTACGCGGCTGGCCTACAGGACCCGATGAAGGGCGAACCCTTAACCACTAAAGTGGTTAAGGGTTCGCCCGAGGAAGGGTGAGGTTCGCCCGAGGAAGGGCGAACCCTTAACCACTATATTAAAGTGGTTAAGGGTTCGCCCTTCCTCGGGTCCTGTAGGCCAGCCGCGTAAAATACACTACTCCGCTCATTGCCCTTTTTAACTGTCTGTCCGTTTGTATGCCTGTCTGTATTTTGATCTGTCTTTCTCTGTTTTACTCCGGTTCTTGTTGTTCCCAATGTGGGTCTACACGCTGCACTACAGCTTAAACAACTGCTCGAGTGTTACCAGCACTCAAGGTTAGACTGAATCATTCTACGGTAGGCCAACGTGACCTTTGACGCAAGACACATTCGATTATGAATTCGCTTTCAAACTGAGCCAGCTTCATAGAAAACTTTACAATAAATACGACAAACTTTACTGGACAATCAATATTTTATAACACGCGATTTTCATAACCGTTTCACGACAATATTTCTCTTGTACTTTCATTTTGTGTGTTTTTGCATGCAACTGTGACACCAGCTCGTATGGCTCCATTGTCCTTTCTCAGCGTTAAAAGTTTGGGTGATTGTTTTATACTTACCTTTAACCAGTTGTAAGAAAAACAAAGCATATGCTTATCTCTGTTTGCACGTGTCCATGTCTGCTTACCGTGTGCCATTCAGAATGACTCTGAATAAATTGACGGACATCAAAACCAAATCCACCTCTAAGGAACCGGTTTTTATGGTACTTCTTGCCTACGATTGCCGTCGAAATGCAAGAGTCAGTGCTGCCGTGAACCATGACCGTTTGGGCCTATTTTATCAAATGAGATGGTGCTGAAGAGGGGGAGGAGGATAAGGAGGAGGAGGAAGAGGAGGAGGAGGAGCCAATTCACGAGCGCTGCGTCGTGTCAGGAGGGTTGTCCAGAGATGGTCAGGGAAGATCTGAGTGCGGTTACCAGTCTTTTAGTTTCCAGTTGTAGGACCATCTGCTGGGATTTTCTGGAGATACATCTAACCACAGCTACGACGGGGCCAACTCAGCTGCACCCGATGGTGCTGCGATGGGCTCTGGCTGTAGAGAAAACGTGACGTTCGGACACGTGGGGCACGGTAGCCGATTGGTTAGAGCGCTCGCCTTGTAACGCGGCGAGTACGGGTTCGAGCCTCCCCTGACCCGATTACTGTTTAGGAACCTTGAGCCAGTCCTTCACTAACAATTGCTCAGCGCCATCGATTGATGCTTAGTTACTGGATAGCGGCGCTTAGTAACGCATATTAGTATATCAATATTAGTAGTATAGTAATAGTAGTAGTAGTGGTGTTAGTACTAATAACAATAACAATATCATTAGTAGTAGTATCATCATCATCATCATCATCATCATCATCATCATCATCATCATCATCATCATCATCATCATCATCATCATCATCATCATCATCATCATCATCATCATCATCATCATCATCATCATCATCATCATCATCATCATCATCATCAAGTAACACTCTTGCTCAACGAGCATAAGATCTTGAAAGTCGCGGTTCGATACCCATAAGCTCCCTGAAATGAGCGGGCGCCTAACAGGCTGCCAAGACGCGTGTTCTATAAGATCTTAATAATTGTACTGTCATAATTATGTTTCGATGTTAGGCCTACTTACTGTGGTTTGTCAGTGAGCTCGTCAGTAAACATGAATATCATCATTATTATTATTATTATTATTATTATTATTATTATTATTATTATTATTATTATTATTATTATTATTATTATTGTTATTATTGTTATTATTGTTATTATTATTATTATTATTATTATTATTATTATTATTATTATTATTATCATCATCATCATCATCATCATCATCATCATCATCATCATCATCATCATCATCATCATCATCATCATCATCATCATCATCATCATCATCATCATCATTAATATTAATTATTATTATCATTCAAAGTTTAAATCGACGGCAGCTAGTAATGAAAGAATCAAGAGAAGTTGAACTGTAGGAATCGGATTCGAATCCAGTCTTTCGATCAATGATTCTTTCCAGATTCCAGGTTCCAGCCAAATTAGTTCTTCTGATTGTGCCCGGGTGACGTCGAGCGCATTTGTCTGAGCCGATGCCGCTCCAACGCAACATTTCCAGGTGAACTAGACGGCAGTTCGAGGTCGTTTCTTCGAAGACTGGAGTTTTTTCTTTGATGACGAAGATATCTTTGTTGCTGATGCTGTTGATGAGGGTGATGACGATGATGGTTTCTTCTTTGTTGATCGAGGCATCTTAGGTGGGTCAGCGAAGGTCACAGATCGTAGAGACGGGTTGGGCTTACTTGAGGCTGCCGCGGTCGACCGACCATTGCCCAGTTTACGATTCCCTGATTTTAGCTTAAGACCAGATGATCCCTCCCTATCGTTCCTCTTGTCCTCTGGGTCATCACAGGTCAACTGGTGACCCTTGACCTGAACTAGTTTCTCACAGTTCGGCTGTATCGACGCTAGGATCAGCCGCGACTCTGTTTGCTCAGAGGTACCTTCGTGTCGTTCTAGCTGGGATTTCATTGAAGTCCAACGCTTCTGAGATTGTTTGCTGGGTGGGTCATCCTTCAACTCCGTCTTTCGCAACCGCGTCGACTTTTCCAGGCCAGATCTTTCCATGGATAGTCGATAGACATGCGTTTCCAGGCCACGAGCCAATCGGAATTCGGAGCGAGCGACTGCTCCACCGCAGTCCTTCCCGCCAGACGCCGACGATTTCGTCTGCTTCGTCGGTTGTTCGTAGGTTCGGCACTGGCTTCCACGCGATGTCCTCTCAGCGTTCTCCATCTCGACGGTGTCATCTTCGAGGCGTTTCATGTGAAGCAGTCGGTCGAGGATCCCTTCCTCCGTCGGGTCCTTAGGTCGGGCGTCGGTGACCGTTCTCCAGTCGCGCCTCTCCCTCGAAAGGGCGACCAGGTCGAGGCAACCGAGCTCCTCAGACAAGGGGCTCTGGAAGGCGTAGACGTTTGGATCGGGGGCTTTAGGGGCGACTGGTACTATCGATCTCTTCGGTCGAAGCAGTTGAGCCGCAAGCAGTCTAAAGTTAATCCGTTCTCTCCTCGGCAAATCGATCTCTTCCTCTTCATCCCCTATGAAGTACTTCCCAGGTCTCCTGACCGCAGAAGGAACGCATTTGCCACTCCTCACTCCACCGCGGTCAAAGTCCGATGACCTCGCTGCACCGGAAGGCCAAGTGTCGCCATATTTTGTCGTTTCGTCGCGGGCGCCTCGACATCCGGTGTCAAACCGATTTCTGATAGGCGGGCGACGCAACCAGTCCAGGGGATCGTCCAAGTCTTCCGCACTCGTTTTCTCATTCGGGTCCCAGTCGTGCGACGAATATTCGCCTTGAGTGGATATAATCGTTCCCATGTCGTTGACGAATGATTTCCACCTATTGATGTTTATGTATATTTATACAGTGGCATGCTTTCTATAGAATACATTCATTCATTTCATTCATTTGAGCATTTATATAGCGCCCCTTCAAAAGCGCTACTCAGAGGCGCTCCCGACTCCAGCACGGATGAACAAAGCAGTTTTTAACGCAGCGTAGAAATATTCATATTGAATTTTAGGAAGGAGACGCAGAGCCAGAGGTAGGGCATCCCATACCACTGAGCCAACTACCAGAAAAGGCTAGATTTTGCATAGTAGCATTACGAGCAAATGGCACCGCGAGTCCCCCCCCCTCTCTGCAGAACGAAGTAGTCGGCCGCTGAGGGACCGAAGGTAGGTCGGAGCAAGACCCAACTGGCAGCGCCAGACCAAGGAGGCAATCTGATACAGGATTCGCAGAGCAACAGGTAACCAATGTAGGTCCCAAAGCATGTAGTCAGAAACGCGGTCAAACTTGGACAGCCTGACCAATGAGTCGGGCAGCAGCACGCATGACGCGTTGAAGGCAGGCCAAGCGCATTAGCGTAGCCTAATATCTGGTACTAGGACAGCAATGTAGCTAGAATTTTCTTAAAGACAATCTTTCACACGTTCGCTTACTTTCTTACTCACTAAGTCGCTCAGTTGTGGATTAAGATTTCACCCAGTGTCCAAGAATAACCTAGTCTCCCTGGCAGAGTTTCCGAATGGCATTGACAAATTTCGCCAATTTGTATCACATTTCAGTAGAATGCAATGCAACAGTACAATACAACACAGTAAGGTACAATACAATACAAAGTATTATTATACAATGCACTAGAAGATAATGCAATACAATGCAGTACAAAACAATGCAATATAATACAAAAGCATTACAATACAATGCATTAGAGGATAATGCGATACAATACAAGACAGTAAAATACAGTTAAGTACAATACCATACCATATTACTATACAATGCACTAGAGGATAATGCAATACAATACAGTGCAGTACAGTACAATGCAATATAATACAAAGTATTGCAATACAATGCATTGGAGGATAATGCAATACAATACAATGCAAGTACAATACAATACAATGCAGTAAAATACAATGCAGTTCAGGATGATGCAATACAATACAATGCAATGCTCGTTCATCGCGATTACACAAAGGGTCTGAGGATCCAACCAGTCAACGAACCTCCTGAAATATGGTCTGTCTGAGTCGAAGGAGGTCCTGACGAGAGCGGATGACGACTCATAAGATGAATCCGATGGTTTCTGCCATCCTTCGACGGGTCTCCAACTCCTCCTGTGCTTCTCCAGCGATCTACCTCCGAAGTCACTCGACCGTTTCCCGAAGTCGTCAAGCGTGACTGCCCGTCCAAGAGACGCTACATAGAAACTCTACAAGTGCACTATATTGTATTGCATCGTATTGTATTGAATTGTATTGTATTGCATCGCATTGTATTGTATTGAATTGTATTGTATTGTATTCCTTTGCATTGCATTGTATTGTATTGAATTGTATTGCATCGCATTGTAATGTATTGAATTGTATTGTATTCCTTTGCATTGTATTGTATTGAATCGTACTGTATTGCATTGAATCATATTACATTGCATTGTATTTGTATTGCATTGTATTCAAGGCCGTAGCTAGGAGGTGTTTTTGGTGTTTAAACACCCCCGAAATTAAATAATGTAGAAATGAAACAATGCATTTACTAACTACAAACCCCTTGAACAGTTAATTCGGTTGCTTGTCGGCTTGCTTAAGGACGAGAAAACACCCCCGAAACAGAAAACACCCCCCGAAACAAAATCTTGGCTACGGCCCTGATTGTATTGTATCGCTTCAGTTCGAACCTTGATGAAAAACCAAAGGTTTTCACCACAGGGCTGCCTCACTTAATCGTTCAAGATTTTCGTGAAGTCGTCACCTAAGAAAAGCAACACGAGACTCACCTGATGTTTTAGGCATAAGAGTACAACTGTACAAATACTTACTGATTTTATAAACAACTGTTTAGTATATATCTTCTGATGTAACACTGCAGCCGTCGAGTTGAAAACCGCCGTGCCAGCTAACTGTAGCAATTCCTAACTTTCCTTGCATAGTCTCAAGCTCAAAGCCGTTTCATCGCCTTGAACATAATATTCTACTGAACGGACTTTCGAAGGCAGACGACACTTAAGCAATTACTTAAGCCGTAAAAACGTCAAATAACTTGTAAAAGTATCAGTCGAGTGTAAGGTGGACAGTACTCTTAATCGGTTGCGGGGTTATTTCGTAAATTCTTGTCAAGCGGTGTTAAAAAGTTGTACAGTTACGTGGAGGTATGTCACTCAAGACTGCACTTCACTGACTGTGCAAGATACGCCAAGAGGTATATGTTTTACGATAATTACCCCGCGTCACTCTCTGTCGCTGTTCTGTCTGGCTGTCTGTCTGTTTGCCTATCTCACTCTCTCTATCTCATTCTCTCTGTCTCTCCCTGTCTCACTGTCTCACAATCTGTCTCTTATTCACTTTCTCTTATTCTCTGTGTCTGTCTGTCTCTGGCTCTGTCTGTCTGTCTCTCTTGTTCACTCTCTCTTATTCTTTCTATTACTCTCTCTCTCTCTTTTTCTCTCTCTCTCTATTATTCTCTCTCATTCTCTCTCTTATTCACTCTCTCTTATTCTCTTTCTCAAGGTATATATATATATTCTATATTCTATATATATATATATATATATATATATATATATATATTCTATATATATATATATATATATTCTATATATATATATATATATATATATGCACACACATATCTTAGTCTCTCTCGCTCTCATTATTCTCTCTCTCTCTCTCTCTCTCTCTCTCTCTCTCTCTCTCTCTCTCTCTCTCTCTCTCTCTCTCTCTCTCTCTCTCTCTCTCTCTCTCTCTCTCTCTCTCTCATTCTCTCTCATTCTTTCTCTCTCTTTCTCTTACACTTTCCCCCTCTCTGGCCATCTCAGATCATCGAGCAAACACTTGAGCAAATTTGTTGAGTCATAAAACTAATAAAACTAAAACTACTAACTGCCTTTGCAGCAGGGCATATTTTAACTGTATAACTAGTGGGACAAATGTCCCAGTAGTCTTAGGATTTGTCCCAGTAGTCAGAGCGATTTGTCCCAGGCAATGTATGTATAAAGTACAACTAGTGGGACAAATGTTGGAAGAATTTAAAGATTTGTCCCAGTAGTATAATGAGAAAGGTATGACATTATTGTTGAATGACCCCTTGTTATTGGTTGGGAGACCCGAGAAAAGTTGTAAAAGAAGGTGATGACTAAAAAAAAGGTCATCAACTTTTTTCGGAGATGAATTTTGAACTTTTTTTTAGAAAAAGTCTAATTCTAAGTCTAAAGTCTAAGTAATTTTGTGAAGATTAATTCCTTAAAAAAGTTCTTCGACCAGATCATGGCCGACTTTCTCCGACCCATGGGTGATTTTGTCCCGTTAGTCAAAATTCCTTAAAATATGCACTGCTTTGCAGTTCAAGGGCAGTGGCATTGTTTACAACTTCAACGTAGCTTTAAGAACTGAATGTAAGTATAAGGAGTCTCATCGATCTTACCTTTTGCGATAGAAAGGAAATCGGGTTCTCTTTCGAAACGTCCTTCGATTGGTGGTAGCAGAGTCGATGGCACAGGCGCTGCAACATAATATTATTATTCTGATTTTGAAGATTTATAAGGAGCAAGTTATTACAACAAAATACACTGCAAATACGCTAAGCATTGGTTCACACATACATGCATCCATGACGAGAAGCATGTACAGGCGTGATGGTACTATTTATGGGTATTTACCCTGGAATCATACGTTTAGTGAAATTGATTGAATGTACATGTAGCATTGGTGTGAGCCGTGGTCAAGGATTGCAAAGATAATTAGGCTGATTTAAATGCAATACCTTGAGAACTATAAGTATATATGCAGATTTTAAACTTGATTTCTTGTTCGATGGGAAGTAGATTACGAAGCTTTGGACCTTCCAGACGACACCAACAATAAAACCAATCAATCAATCAATCAATTTATATAGCACCGCTTCAAGGAAACTATTCAGAGGCGCTCCCAGTCCAACACGGCGAAAGAGAATAGTCTTAAGAACAGAGAAGAAAGTGGTGGACGAGTCTCGAGGAAGATCCCGCAGTTCAGGACCAACAAGTTCACTCATTTCGCAAGTTATTTCTGATTCAAAGCCGGAGCACGTCTAATGTGGTAAAACGTTGTAAGATATTGGAAATGTGGTAACGTACGGCAGAGTATGGTAAAATTTGACAAATTGCGGTGAAATGTGGTCAGATAGGCCTATGGCAAATTGTGCTGAGGAACGGTAAAGTGTAAAAAATCTCGTGCGCTCCACTCACAGATATGGCCAGTGATTCAATTCGGCAAACTTTCGATTGAAAACGGTAATTATTCGATTAGGCCTAAGTTATAATCGAACGTTGTAACTGAGGAAGACGTCTTGTGAGCGAATAACACGTATTCGAACTGTGAATTTATTCGTGTGTAATTGCGAGTTGATATCGCAAACATTGGAAAAATCGAGTTGTCGAATGATATCAAGTTATTAAAATCAACAGTGTTTGGTCGAACATTTGTGTCTTGAAAGTTGCAAACGAAAATTCTACCAAGGAAGGTCAGACAAGTCAACATCTACGCCAATCTACATCTCTACAGAAAAGACTGGGAGAAAACTACTTCACTATGGCCCGACAGATGACAGAGACGTTTCAGTGAATTCTACGTGCGAAAGACAAGCCTAGAAAGTCAGCTGATTAATCATACATGGGAGGGTAACTTAACACGTGTGTGTGTAAATACGTTTATTTAACGACGCCGTCATATCGAAGATGATTGACGTCATACACAATAACATATGTACAGTAGGGTGATTCAAACAAAAATTTTTTTTGAAAGTTAATGTGCATAGTTGTTTATTTTGTTCCTTTTGGGTTCAGATTAAAGTCTGTATAAAAAAATTCAGTATCAAATACATTTTAGAGGTTGCTCAGTGAGCACAAAAGTTCCCATACAATCGTATTCTCAAGTTACATATTAAGATGATGGCTATATCGCACACAGAGTAAAGTTGAATAGCATGAATAGTAGATTCATTAATAACTCAACGTATCCATTAGAAAATAGAAATTCTCAATATCTGTTAACTAAAAAATCTAACAATCAACCAGGAAGTGTTTATTAGTCAATCGTAAATCAGTGTTCCAGCTGTTAGCGCAAACTGCAGCCTTTCCAAGTAGATTTGCCAGAAACTGGCACACGGCTTCAGTGATCTTCAACCACCTGCATCAATTTTTGCATCTCATTTTAATTCTTGGTTACAGACTCATTGAAATGTGATATTAGAGCAATGGAGCACTCAGCAGCATCATTGACCACACACTAACCATGGCAGATTCGATCTGTTGAAATATCACAGATGAGCTCCAAGTTTCTGGATTTATTAGACATGATGAAGTCTGTATCAAAGCCAAGAGAACGCATGGTACAGACTGAAGATGGATTGACAAGCTCATTCAGCTCTTCATTGCGTAGATCCATACAAGGATCTATTTTAATGCCTCTGACTCTTCAGTTTTTGCCATGTTGACGCATACCAGCAATAATGTTGCATTCAAGTCCAATGAAAGAAAGCCAAAGGAACCAGTTCAGGTCCTATATACCACCCATGATTGTATTTTTTTTTGGCGTCCTCAGACACAACTTTGTTAATTGATGTATACTGCCTGATCTGCTTGTACAACTGGAAGTCATTAATTGGTGCATCATATGCCACCGAACAAGCTATCCGTGCTCTCACATATATATATGACTTGCAAATAAACAGAATTCAATGGTATTTCTTTTCCAAGAGGCTCATTGGAAATTGATCTCTAAAAGATAATTCTTGAAGCAATAACTAACCTTAGCCATCCATCTGACCATATGATATGCATCTGGCTGTCTGAAACGATGCATCCCAAGATTTTACCCCAATTTAATTAGATCATTGCATTCGAGGGTCTCATCAATGGAAAATACATTGCTTTCTCCATGGGGACCATATCTCGAATATGAGGTCGTTGAGCAACCAGTTAACATTGATAGATTACAGTAAAATTTTGCTGTATTGTTCAGAACAACCAAAGGAACAAAATAATCTACTATGTCAGCCAATCAAGAAAAAATTTTTTTTTCCCATGGCGGCGTGAATCACCCTAATGTACAGATACATAATATATCACGTTTGGGGTCCAAGACGGGTTAAGCTGACGGCTAACTTAACACATTATATATATATATATATATATATATATATATATATATATATATATATATATAAGATCTAGTAGGTTATAATATAGATTATAGACGTGCTGGTCATAAGTAAGATAAGGCTATACCAATAACTGATAGATTCCTCTATTAGATGAAGCGTTGTACTATTATTAACATTGACTATTTACCTCTTTTGATATATATATTTGACAAACATTCAAACAGGCTTTTGAGTGACTTTACAACTGAACAATGTGTGACATGAATCATTTGAGGGGGATGGGGGTTCAGAGCGACGATAAACTAACAAATAACGAGGCGCAAGTGTCTGTCCTTAAGAGAGATAACCAAATAAGGGCCTATTCACTAATAAGGTAATTAGTGGTAGTAACGTTACAGCCTATGACAGCCATGGCACCGCTTATCATCAAAAATAAATTAGACATGGTAGTGCTCATTTGTAGCAGTGCCTCGAAGACATAAGAACTTAATCGAAATTGTCTCTCAGAAATGGATTGCTTACTAGCAATGCTACCTCATCGACGCCTCTTGTAACTGCTAACGCAAGTTTCTACGGAGCCACTGAAAAAAGGAATAAAAACGAGGGCGCTCCGTTCCTTATAAAACAAAACCATGATGGAAATAAAGGTTTGTCAGCGTTTACAGAAATGAAACTAGGAAAGGTCAAGAAGCTAAAGTCGCGGGTTGCAAGGCAGTTTGATTATAATTATTAATTATTCCAGAAAGATGGATCTACAATAGCAAAACTTATTTTGGGCTTTCTACAACATTGTCCAATTATTTTGACATGATGACGGCTGGGCTTTGGTGTGCCATCGGTTGGTGCCTTGTGCAGTAGAAGTAGGCTAGACACCAGCGCCATTGAAGTTATTACTTAATCATATTTAACAATTATTGAATAACTAATAATAATAATGATAATGACAATAATAATAATAATAATAATCTTTAATAATAATAATAATAATAATAATAATAATAATAATAATAATAACAACAACAACAACAATAATAATAATAATAATAATAATAATAATAATAATAATAATAATAATAATAATAATAATAATAATAATAATAATAATAATGATAAATAATAAAGCACTGATAGATTTCCGCTTAGACACCTTTTAAATGAGTCAACAAGACTATATAATAAAATTCAACCACGCTGTGACATTGAATACTTTTTGCACCCCTTTATCTAAGTGTCGGTCTCGTTTACGAGCTAATTTATAATAATAGTAATAATAATAATAATAATAATAAGCCGCTTTTCGTGGTTCCTTTGTGCAGCCGGATCTTGCTGAGGGATAAGCCGTTCCAGAAAACCATCTATCTTTCTCCGGACATAGTTTTGACAGCCTGAGGGATTAATGCTACCTCGGGTAAAAAAAAAATTAAAAAAAATAAAAATAATAATAATAATAATAATAATAATAATAATAATAATAATAGTAATAGTAATAATAATAGTAATAGTAATAATAATAATAAAAAATGATGATGATGATGATGATGATGATGATGGTGATGATGATGATGATGATGATGATGATGATGATGATGATTATGATGGTAATAATAAAGCATTGATACAAACATGAGTGAAGAAAGTCAGAATTTTCAAAGGCAATTCAAAGACAGTTGCATTGTTTACCTGTGAATTCTGTCTTCCAGTCTTCTGTTCTTCGCCTGGAATCGTTGCAAAGCTTTGAGCATTAATCAAGACCTCGTTGTCGTTATTCGCTTTCTCGACCAATATGGCGTCTATCGATGGTTGCACCGGAAGCTGACCATTCGTCTCCTTCGTTTTCCTATTTAGAGATCAGTGTAAAACACAGATCATGGCATAAAAATAAGAGTTCTCGCGTGTTTTCGTGCTAAATCTAAACTCTACCCTGCCGTTTTAGAGTAGTGCCAGTTCCAAGTCTGGATGTAGGAGGAGGGCGACGATAATCATCCTCGCTATAGCACAGCGTCGTTGAACTGAAACTCACCCTCAATAGATAGGCTGTATACCTGTTAATTCCTCCTACATCTCTTTAAATGCTATTTTAAAAGTTCTGAACGAATGAGTTCTTTTGCGTAATAAACTACTATACATTGCTAAACGGTTAAATAATAATAGCAGTAAGGCTAGTAAACTAATCTGGACCATAGTAACATTTCAAAAGTTTTGTCGGATAACTAACAATCACATATGAGCAACTGACACAGCGTGGTAATAGCCTATGCCCTAAGGGAATGTTTGACTGGTTAACTTCATATATTACATTATGCTACATTACATGTTATGGATATCAGGGGTATTTGTACAAGGTATCATACAGATGTAACGTACTCGGCCTTCCACTGCCTAGGGAACAGCAGTAAACTGAACAGGCTGCCAAGACTGTTTTCAAAAAAATCTTGATAATTGTACTGTCATGTTTCAATGCAACTTACTGCGGTGTGTCAGTGAGCTTGTCAACAAACACGTTCACTAAAGGCATTTCTGTTTCCCCGGGGCTTCTGTGCTGAGAACTTCTCTGAATAGTAATTCTGCGAGAGGCGCTTTATAAGTTTCTAGATACAATACAATACAATACAATACGAATATATGTTTAGAATATGTAGGCTTAATTGCTCACCGTGCGCTTGATAAATTAAGGACGTCAATGATATCCGACACGGTGACAGACGTTGACTCCATTTCCCTTTCTATCCGCATCCAATCCACTGAACATCGCCGAGTTCATGCGTCCGGTGGACACATCCGGTAGCCAAGAGCTTTAACTGAACGTTAATAAGTTCAGCATCCGAATGCCTCAGCTATGCGCCATGCGAAGATCTCCGCTGTAATCGTAATCGTGATCTTGTGATTTATGCAGCCCACAGCGATAGACAGGTAAGGCCAGATTCGGTTCCAGGTCAAGATCCAAGTGTCAGGCAGACAACCAGACGGCTAGTCTGCTACACCTGTGCCTAACAACATTAGTCCCTCAATGTCCATAACACAGGTGTTTCCTAATTGTATAATCCTCTGAGCTTATTCCGACTGTTACAGAAGAAAACAACAAAATATGGAAATATGAATCTTGATCTAAATGCATCCACATCGTTTACAAATCGCTCAGATCACGTATCGATACGTAGTCAATACCACTGAACTGACTCATAGATCGATAACAGCCGTGTACTCTGCACTACGCCGATGTGACAGTACGTGTTAACACAACTTGAACTACGCACTGTTACTCGCTAACCCATCGCTCACCACAAGCACAGATTTGTTAACAGTGTTGCTTAAAGGCGATAACAACCACAAGTGAGATATTTTTTCGCAAGACATTAAGAGGCTAACAAGTATCTACAGAGCGTCTATTTATAAACAAGGCCTACATATGATAGGCTAATATTATAGGCAGCCTATGTATTTGGCCTAGGCTTGTTTGACTGGATACATCGTGACACGGCTTTAAGTTGCTAAGCGAGAGTCTTCTATCATTCTATGACAACAAGTCAACAAGCGAAGAGTTTTATCATTCTGAAACGCGTTGCTGTAAAGCGCCCTTGTGCATAATTACTCCTTTGTATCCAGTCAAACCAGCCTACGCAAAATGCATAGGATGTCAAAAATAATAGCCTGCCATACGTAAGCCTAGTATGTAAACAGACGCTCTGTAGAAACTGATACCACTCATCCATCCATTCATTCATCCATTCACCATCCATTCATCTATCCACCCATTCATTCAATCATCCATCGTCCATCCATCAGTCCATCCCACCACCCATCCATTCATCCATTTATCCACCCACCCACCCACCCATCCATTCATTGATCCATCCACCCATTCATTCACTCATCGATCGTCCATCCATCCATCCATCCATCCATCCATCCATCCATCCATCCATCCATCCATCCATCCATCCATCCATCCATCCATCCATCCATCCATCCACCCATTCATTCATCCATCCATCCATCTATCCATTCATCCACCCATTCATTCGTCCATTCATCCACCCACCCATTCATCCATTCATTCATCCATCCACCCATCCATTCACTCATCGATCGTCCATCCATCCATCCAACCACCCATTCATTCATCCATCCATCCATCTATCCATTCATCCACCCATTCATTCATCCATCCATCTATCCATCCATTCATCCATTCATTATCCATTTATCCATCCACCCATCCATTCATTGTCCATTCATCCGCCCTCCCACCTAAAACTTAACGACATCATATGTTCAGGTTGGCTTAATCCAGCTTTTTACTCTTCAATTAGCGTCGTTTTTGAATCTATATAGTGTTAAAAGAAGGGGGTCGACCAAGGAAGAAATGGATGGATGAGATTCACGATGTAACTGGCATGAATCTGGAAGAACTAAGGGACCTGACTTCGAATAGGAAGCAATGGAGAATGTTTATCATCACGATCGCTAGAGCTCCAGGAGTTGACAGCACAAGGTGACAAGGTGATAGTGTTAATAAAATCGTTGTTCGAGCGTATAATATATTATACGGATAGCAACGTTTTAAGGGTGTCTAAAGAGGGCCTTGAATCATTAAGTGTTGAACGACAGCTTATGGATTTAGCTGATAGTTATAGGCCTAATAGCTTCCGGTTGTTAAAGACATCTTGTGGCCGTTGTCATCGACTTTACCTTACCATCTGACACTGTAACAGCTTCAGCAATGCGAACTGTTTTTATATAGCGACCGAATGGCTTCGACCCTGGTCATTTTTCAACGGACTGATTGGATGAGATATCCTTCACCACCGCTGCCCGTTTGAATGAGCTCCATGCTCTAACGGTCTAACCAATGTAGCTAAGTGGACCAATCCTAGGCCTATAGTTTAACGACATCTTGCGACATCAAAAGCCGTTGACGCCGTAATACATAAATTTAATTATTTTTATTATTCCACGGTTTAACGTCGTCTTATGACATCAAGGGGAGTTGATGACAACATATGAATCAAAATAGTTCAAATGGAATAAATGAAAACTTTTGTTGGTTAAAACGGGGCAATTATTGTTCATTTATTATTTTAGGCCTGGGCGATTGGAAAATAAGACACCCGTTCTAATGCATCAAATATTTTATTTATTGCTGTTTCATCGTCGTTAATTAATTAGGATTTTCTTAATTCCGCGGTTGTGATAGTAGTGATCATGGTAAGATTTCACACTTTTGACAAAAATCTGCATAAAATTAATGCTATTGTTCTGCCATTTTGCCAGCCAGCCGCGGCACCCCAGAGCAGGCTCACGGCACCCTTGGTTGCCGCGGCACCCAGACTGGGAAGCAATGGTGTAGCGATACCCACACAGTTATCAAACTTGGCGCATTCATAAATTACATTTCCCTCTTCCACGAACAATCACTCACTCAGTTTCAAGGTTTAACGTCGTTAAGACATCAAAGGCCGTTGACGACAATTTTAAGGTATGAATGGCATTTTATTTATCCATTTTTCTTGGAGAAGGTTCTTTTTGCTTATTTAATCAGATGGTAAACTCCTTAAGTCGCCTTCTCTAGACACTGAAGATGGAAATGCAGCCATATTTGTAAGTCATCATATAGGCCTATATGTTCATTCGTGACATGCGCATAATTAGGAGTTATGTGCCCATGTCTGCAAGGACGTCTCTGGCAAATGCATTGGTTTCCAGTCGCTTATATTGCTGTAATTCGCTTCTTACTGGTATCAATAAGTCAAACATGTCGAAGCTGCAGAGTGCAGAACTCTTTAGCTAGAACCATAGCTAATACATCAAAGTATGAACATGTAACCCATGTGCTTAAATCTTTGCATTGGCTTCCTGTTTAGCAAAGAATTAATTTCAAATTGGGGCTCATAGTTTATGAAACTTTGAACTCTGGCCAGCCACAATGGCCTACTTCTTAATCCACAGACTTATCATTATTCAACGAGGTCATCTAGATTATCTTTGTCTGGTCATACCTAAATCAAGAACTGTTCTTGGTGAACGAGCTTTCTCGGTTGCTGGACCCAGTTTTTGGAACTCTCTCACTGCGTCTGTGCGCTCTGGTCAGTCACTTGTTTCATTCAATTCTCAACTTAAAACTTGCCTCTTTCAAATTGCTTATCCACCATAGGCTGCTTCTCTGTCGCATACGGACTGATCTTCTGGTCTTCTAGACATTGACCTGAAAACGGCATCGTTTTGATGTACCATCGGTTTGCATACCTTGTGCATTAGACACCGGCGCGATATAAGTTATTAATTAGGCCTACATTCCCTACAATTACAAGTATAGCTAGCTATGGGATTTATTTCAGTATTTGATACGTACACTGCGTACAGATAACTGGGGCGTTGTGGCTCAGTGGTAAGTTCGGCGCCTTGTGACCGGAGGGTTGCAGGTTCGAATCCCACTCTAGCCGCTGCGTGTGGACCTTGGGCAAGTCCTTCACTCGCAATTGCTCGTGGCGCTTCGGCGTGAAAATTCAGACACAGTATCAAATGCTGTAGTCGGGAGCGCCTCTGAGCAGTAGTTGACTTCGAGAGGCGCTATAGAAATATCCGGAATAATAATAATAATAATAATAATAATAATAACTGAAATGAATATTGCTTTTAATTTTCTCCTTAAGCAGTTCTTTCTTTTTCCGAGTACGTCTTTTATCCATATTTTAGTATTTTCGCATTATTTTTCGTTTTTTCGATCTTTTCTGTATATTAGACTTTTTCCTTATTTTCCTGCCAATTGGTAGGCGACATAAAGAACTAGCGTTCAAATAGAATAAATATAAAAATATTTGCACTAAACCGGGTGCCGAATTCTTCTATTGCTGTAGTTGTTATGAATAGGCCTACAGCTTTCCAGTTACCACATACAGTTATCACATATTGAACCATAAGACGTCAGTTTTAATCGATCAAATTCTGTATTTATTTACTCTGTAGCTGATAGATTCGCAATCACAGGCAAAAGGCAAAAGTCAGGCTGCAGTGGGTTTGCAAGTTGAAAATAGAGTATCAAGTTTAGACTGAATGATATCAAAGAATTGATAGCAACGATGAACAACTTCATTCATATCATACTTACCAGCAACTGCGAGATTTAAGCAAGGGATACAAACCCCATCGTAATCTCGAGATTTCTACAGCGCCCAAACAGCGAGGTCGCGGGAACCAGCTTATTCACAGCCCCATGTTTCGACAAGATGCCGCAATAATGCACATCGATTTGAACGAACAATTAGACACCCGTTTTAGTGTAACAAATGTTGTATTTATTCTGAAACGCATTCCAAATATTATGTAATAGGTCTGACCGGTACGTCTTAAAAAACATTAAAGTTTAATAAACAAGTTAAAACTTCGTATCGCATAAAATAATAATCTTAATAAAAATATTGGGCTTGTGTTTCATAAGGGTAATTAATAGAAATGTCTTAATAGAAATATTTGGCTTGTGTTTCATAAGTATTTCATAAGACCTGTGGAGAGATCTAGCAAGAGGTGAGGTTTTGGAGAGCAGTTAGGATGGATCAGATAATTATCGTAATTCCCTACTTTACAAATTAGGCCTATTATGCATAATACCGAACATATCGTTAGCTAAAGAGATCGAAATTAATAAGGAGAACGAATTAAACCTGTGACAAATTGGGAGCAGTGACTTCCATAAATGTGATATTTGAACTGTATGGATGGATGGATGGATGGATGGATGGATGGATGGATGGATGGATGGATGGATGGATGGATGGATGGATGGATGGATGGATGGATGGATGGATGGATGGATGGATGGATGGATGGATGGATGGATGGATGGATGGATGGATGGATGGATGGATGGATGGATGGATGGATGGATGGATGGATGGATGGATGGATGGATGGATGGATGGATGGATGGATGGATGGATGGATGGATGGATGGATGGATGGATGGATGGATGGATGGATGGATGGATGGATGGATGGATGAGGTCCATGAGGTCGGGTCAACGCTGTGTAGGCTTAAAGTTAGACAAGGGAGCACTGATCTATACATGTGGTATAGCTAAGTGCCTAAAATACTCAGAAATGTCAACTGCGCACTCTTCCTACAACTCTCAAACTGTACTTGAACAGGTAAGTAAACTTTCTGGTATTAGAATGAAATCGTGTGTAGCTGACTTGAGTCAATCTCTCAATATTCATCCTACATACTGCACACTACAGACAAGTCAATTGCACACTCGACAATGTCAACTGTACACTATATCAGAAAACAGACTATGTTAGGCCGTGGGCTATAGACTGATCTTTCGTTACACAGTGAATTGCAGTTTGTGCTTGAGACACAGGCATTCGTATAACTGGTGGGCATTTCCTACACAAAAACAAGCTGTTTAGGGTTTTCGCAGTTGCGCCTTAATGAAGAACTCAGTGCACCACAGCACACTGCAAAATGATATTGTCCTCCTTCTAAAGTTCAGAAATGCTTGCACGACCATGCGACAGAACATCGATGGCACCATGCGTCAATGTTCCTACACAGTAACCGCCAGAGTCAAAGATCGAACCCGTACTCTCCACGTTACAGGTCGAACTCTCTAGCCACTCAGCCACCGCGACCCGTGACTCAACAGAAACCTCGCTGCGTTCGTCGGAAACAACTTCATCCCCGATTGATCGATCCGTAAGGTGGCGATTTACAAGCGAACACTTTCGTACTGTATTTCATTGTCAATGGGATCAACTGCGATTGTTTCCAAGGCCACTGGAGAATTGTCCTCGGCGACCTCGGTCTCCGCAACTCCATTTGCATCCGGTTTTGTTTTGTCTTCCGATGACGTTTTCTGTCAAAATTGAAACCAACTGTTCAGTAAAACATCTGGTGGCGGCAGATTATCATTTAGGCTTGCCTATTGTAGTACTAATATATTTATAGTCAACATTGGACACGGTAGCCGACTGGTAAGTGCGCTCGCCTGGTAACGCGTTGTTGTGTAGAGACCTTGTGCAAGTCCTTCATTCACAACTGCTCAACGCCATGGACTGATGCTTGATCATTAAATAGTTGCGCTCAATAAATGCACACTAATGCTACCACACATAGTAGTAGAAGTAATAATAATAGCAATGAAAAAATAATAACAACTTTAACAACAACAATAATAATAATGAACAATGATGATAAAATATATATTGAACGAATAATTTTCTTATTCTGTTGAATATTGTCCTTTGACGTGGCCAAACAGTTTATTATCTATTCTATAAGCAGTTAGAAGCCATGGTTGACGTGCGAGGAGACATACACGTTTCCATGTACAGCGCTATGCGTTTGCTAGTGCTTCTCATTAAAGAATATACTTACTTACTTACAGTGGTCGAGCGGCTAACGTGTCATATTTTCACCTCTGCTATCCCGGTTGGAATCCCGAGCAAGTCAAGTGATATCGACATTGTCGAAGTATGCCTGACTTATCGAGAACTTCACCTTCCACACGAGGACCTCCTTGACCTTAAGAACTATAGGCTACACTGTGTCACTGTGGCTCGGCGGCAGATTGTGAAATACATTCGCCTTTCATTTCAACGCCTTTGGTTCGAATCCCAGTGCCTCATGTGAAGTAGGCAGATCGTTGTCAAGCTGTGTGACACGTAAGGAATGATGTACTGTTGGAAGTGACGGCATTTTCCAAATTGCGGTCACGCCACCGAGGACTGATACTGACAAAATCTGACAGGGGTCGTAATTGTAATCGTGAACTCTAAATTTCTAAAGCGCTACTAAAAACTAAGCGCATGGGCACCAGATTATTCACGAGTGTCGTATCAGAACAGTTTTCCAGAGATCAATGTCCAGCGGAGGTCAGAGTCCGGTTGCCAGAGATCAATAAAAAGAGAATAGAGGAATGGGGAGGGGAATAGAGTAATGGCAACACTCATGGCCAGGAGAGCATTAGATCGCGGGTTCGATACCCAGGGCCACCGACAGAAATTTCGGACCCCTAGGCAGAGCAGTCACGGGCCCCTAAACTATCATTAGGCTTTATGAGAAAAGTTGATTGCGGGCCCGGCCCGGGCCCCTAAAAATCGCAGGGCCCCTGGGAATTTGCCCCCTTGCCATCCCCTCTCGGCGGGCCTGTCGATACCCGTAACCCCCCCCCTAGGGCGACGCCTTGCATGGCTGCCAAACCGTGTGTTTAATTAAGATCTTGATTGTACTGTAATGTTTCAATGTAATCTTACTGCGTTTGTCAGTTTGAATTTATTAATGAAGAAGTTACGCCTAATCAACTGATCAATCAGCTTAACTTACTTAACACTTGATGCATGATTTTAGCAGATGTTGATTACGTTCAAGAGTAAATGCCATTTTGTAATGGAAAGTTTTCACTTACTTACGTACTTAGAAAGGCCTCCAAACCGGAATTAATTATGGCCTTTGACAGCGATAAAATTAAGTACAACGTATTAAAACAATTTAAGAACTAGGCTATAGGTGGCGCTGAAGTAGATGTGAACCCACTTGAATGTGAACTATATATCATCACTACCGATATAATATTATTTCTTCCTGTTTGACGTTGACTATTGCTAGTTGCTATTACAATATTATTTAGTGTTGTAGTCCTATCCAGGATTCATTAGTCGACTTAAATAGGCGCTAAATAAATGCCTCGACGAATACATGTAGATAGATACATTCGATTACCTGGACTCCACGAAGACTGCTTACCTTCGGCTTTGGACCAGCCTTTGATAGTAGACTCTCGAGGACTTCCTGCATGGACGAAATGACACCAGCCACCCAAGCCAGTCCCAGGTAGATCCAAATTCCAACAGATATCCGGTACACCCAGCACGCATTACCAACGCAACTCCAGGCTACAACGTAGAACCATCTGTGTAATATAATGTAATGCTTTCCATTGCGTTGCATCTTATTTAATGTATGGTGTTGTATTGTATAGTACTGAATGGTATCACATCATGTGTCATCAAGGTGCTGTACTCGACTGCACCATGTGTCATAATGTGCTGTATTTGACCGCATCATGTGTCAAAAAATGCTGTATTTAATCGCATCATGCGTGATAATGTACTGCATTTGACCGCATCATGTATCGTAATGTGCTGCACTCGACCGCATCATGTGTCATAATGTGCTGTATTTAACTGCATCATGTGTCGTAATGTGCTGCACTGGACTGCATCATGTGTCATAATGTGCTGCATTCGACCGCATCATGTGTCATAATGTGCTGCATTCGACTGCATCATGTGTCATAATGTGCTGTATTTGACCGCATCATGTGTCATAATGTGCTGGAATTTCGCAAGGTATCGTAATTATTGTCAGCGTAATATTGATTGAGATTTCTACAGCACACGCAGAGAGCTAAGTCCGAGGAACCAGATGATTCAGAGGCGTGGTCAATCATAGAAAATAGATGATCAGATAAGGTTAAGCTAGGTTCCAGGTCGAGGTCCAAAGGTCAAGCAGGAAGACGGTCAGAAGGCAGCGGTGGATGGTGCTTAGGAATGGCGCAGCAAGAGATGCAAGTACGGGGAAGAGGAGCAATCAGAATAGGATTTGTGGTTAAAGGGAGTGTTTTCAGTCTGGCGTGAAGGCTTGCTTGGAGAGGGCAAGAGATGCGGTGTTGGTGAGTTTGTAGGATGTTTCAGATAATTGTCGTCATTCTAGCCGGTGTTCATTCGAGGAGGAGCAGCTCTTTATTATTATTGTTATTGTTGTTATTATTATTATTATATTATTAGTAGTAATTAATATTGTAATATATAAAATAATATATAATACAATTACAATATATAATAATAATAATTATTATTATTATCATTATCATCATCATCCTGTTTAATCATATTCTGCATTCAATAAGAAGCCATTGAAGCACCTGCCACGTAGTCCCCAAATCCGACAGTTGTGGTGGTGATGATGCCATAGTATATGGCTGTTCCGTATCCCCATCCCTCAAGCCTCGTAAAGATGGCGGCCGGGATGAGGATGAAGAAACCGACACCGGCCGTTGCTATGACAACGGTGTTGATGAACCTACTGAGGCGGGGTCGGTTGCGGCAGCAGAACTTGCACTCCATCTTCTTCGAAAGAGTCTGGAGCAGGTTGCCGATGCCCAGCAGCATGACCATCGTAAACGGAATGCCAATGATGGCGAAGAAACAGCAGAAGAGCTTACCTCCGACGGTGGATGGAACCACGTTGCCATAACCTGCGCAGAAAGGTAAGTTCTCGTATTCGGGAATTTATATCAGTTGTTATCTACGTCGTTCTACGACAATCGTCAGAGTTGTAATTATTTTTTGGCTGGTTGGCTGGCTGATTAACTGACTAGTTGACTGGCTGACTGACTGACTGGTTGGCTGGCTGATTTACTGACGGACTAAATGAATGACTGACTGCTTGACGGACAGAGACTGACTTTCCTGACTAATTCACTGACTGCCCAACTAAATGACTGACTGACTGACTTACCAACTAAATGACTGACTGATTGACCGACTAAATGACTGACTGACCGCCGACAAAATGGCTGATTGTTCAAATAAATGACTGCCTGACTGACCAACTAAATGACTGACTGACTTATTGACCGACTAAATGACTGACTAACCGCCGACGAAATGACTGACTGACCAACTAAATGACTGACTGACCGAATAAATGATTACTGACTGACCGACGAAATGACTGGCTGACTGGCCGACCAACCGCCTGACCAACCGACTGATTGTTATTTGACTTAGTAAGATTAGTTGATGTCTGAAAAACTAGTTGATAGAAGATTAAACCGACCAATTGTTGTAACGACCGTCATAGCAAAGAAGATGGAGCCGTGGAAATCCCAATCACTGGACTGCTTCCCTCTGACCAGTCCACTCCTTTCCGCCTCCAGAACCAGATTTGCAAACCTCCACAGGTCATCGCTGGACGCACACGGAAACGACGCTGGAACAACAAGAGGATGACCTCGAAGATGACTAACAAGATAACTAATAACACATTTGAAAATCCGACAAACTGCATAACCAAAATAACGCAAATCATAAGTTCATCATCGTGACGATTAACTCTTGAAGTGGCGCTATATAAATGTGCAATTAAAAATTACAATCATCCACAAGCCGAAGGTCCGTAGTTTTCCACTGCACACATCGTCGCTTGTTGCCACAATTTCCGATTCTGCGTTATTATTCTCAGGCTGTACAGATCTTATTTGCACCAATCCTTGTCGTTAAACAACAACTAACAGACTATAGTTTGCGCTCAGGTTAAGAACTAACTTTATCACTGCCCGTACTATGTTGGAATCTAATCGAAAAGTGGTTCAATACCAATGCAATTGCAAAGATAGGGTAAGGCCAGCGATGTACGGTCTTGGCCGCAATACACCTACCACCACCACCACCACCACCACCACCACCACCACTACTGCTGCTGCTGCTGCTGCTGCTGCTGCTGCTGCTGCTGCTGCTACTACTACTACTACTACTACTACTACTACTACTACTACTACTACTGCTACTACTGCTACTACTACTTCTACAACAACAACTACTACTACTACTACTATTGCCACTACTACTACTACTACTACTACTACTACTACTACTACTACTACTACTACTACTACTACTACTACTACTACTACTACTACTACTACTACTACTACTACTACTACTACTACTACTACTACTACTACTACTGCTATTACTATTACAAATACTACTTCTACTACTACTGCTGCTGCTGCTGCTGTTGCTACTACTATTGCTACTGCTACTACTACCACTATTACTAGCCTACTACTACTAATAATAGCAATAGCAGCAATACTACTACTACTAATAGTAATCAACATCATCGTAATCACAATCACAATCATAATATTTTAATAATTATCAGTGCATATATGGCTGAAATAAAGTTATCCTGAAACACCTTTTAAATAGTTTTACAGGATTCTATATTAGGCTTAAACTCGTTTGCGTTCATTGGGTTGAGTCAATAAACGAGCCAATACTTATGCAATTGCAAAGATAGAGTAAGGTCAGCGTTGTTAGTCATGGCCGCAACAACAACAACAACAACAACAACAACAACAACAACAACAACAACAACAACAACAACAACAACAACAACAACAACAACAACAACAACAACATCAGCAATAATAATAATAAAATAATAATAATAATAATAATAATAATAATAATAATAATAATAATAACAATAATAATAATAATGCATCGGTATATTATGTTCAAATATGAAACTTTGGTCAGACACCTTCAAAATGGTGTAAGGTAACCCTATAATAAAACTGTCCTATATGCGTTCAATCGATAAATGAACAGTAGGCCTATTATCTTTCCAATCGTCACTTGCGTAAGATGAATTAAGATAAAGATGTTCAAAAGATTTCGTTAATCTGTTCAGGATCTAATCGGGAATTGGACCATTGCTAATGGAACTGTAAAGGTAGAGTAAGGTCGACGTTGTACTATCTTTAGGCGCAATAGTAATGCTAGCGATAACGGTAATAGTCTAATTATAGGCCTTATAATAACTAATAAATATAATAATAATAATAACAACATCAATAATAATAACGGAGCATAAGGCCAATAAGATGACTCTCAGTATAAGTAATAACCCAAACTATAAGTTGACAAGATAATAGCAGGACTTTAAATACAATTGGTGAAGCTCCGTCTTGCCTATAGATCTGATCTCTGCTGTCCGCTCTCTGGCCTAAAGTCCCGTCGAGTTCTGCGTTCTGCAGCTGGGGGTGAGCTGTTGGTTCCTCGGTCCCGCTTCTCAGCTAAACAGCGTCGTGCCTTCTCAGTGGCTGGCTCCTCTACGTGGAGTGGACTCTCTCACCTTCTTCGCGCTTATTTCCACGAGGCAGCTCACATGCTTTCTACCGCCTCCTTAAGTCTTCTCTGTTAAACCGTGGCTGGACTGGGAGCACCTCTGAGTAGGGTTCTGAAGAGGCACTATATAAATTATCAAAATGAATGAAAGAATGCACTCAATGAACAACCAAAATGGTAGATAGTTGCGGAGCCTTTGTGAGGTAGGCTACTTTTAAAGGCAGTAATTGGGCTCAGATTTAGTGTCTTGATACGTGCACACACATAGTAGGCTTAACCAACAAATGAATTACCAATGAGGTAACTAATAAGACGTAATGAGATCAACTGAATTACACATTGTATAATTACCTCATTAAACAGCAACTAATTAGGTAACTAAGACGGTAGGAGCAGGTGTGATTAAGCCAGACAACTACCTGATACGTTCTCGATGATGTTCGAGAGATTGAATGCGAGCTGTAGCTGTTTTTGGTTCTGTTCCCTTGGCGACTCGAGGGCCCAGAAGATGAATCCTCCGCAAATCAGGTAAGCAACCTCGACGACGATGAGGATCAAGAGGACAAAGCAGCGCATATTCCAATCTAATCTGGGAACTTCTAAAGCGCCGTGATCGTAATGCAAAATGTATCAGCCGATGCCGCTTATAAGCAAGACCTCATTTCGAGTTCAGAATCAATTGAACTGACCCAATTCGTAATTGTGATCGTAATCGTAAACTTCATAACCCTCTGAACTGACCCAGTTCGTAATCGTAATCGCAATCGTAAACTTCATAACCCTCTGAACTGACCCAATTCGTAATCGTAATCGCAATCGTAAACTTCATAACCCTCTGAACTGAGCCAATTCGTAATCGTAATCGCAATCGTAAACTTCATAACCCTCTGAACTGACCCAATTCGTAATCGTAATCGCAATCGTAAACTTCATAACCCTCTGAACTGACCCAGTTCGTAATCGTAATCGCAATCGTAAACTTCATAACCCTCTGAACTGACCCAATTCGTAATCGTAATCGCAATCGTAAACTTCATAACCCTCTGAACTGACCCAATTCGTAATCGTAATCGCAATCGTAAACTTCATAACCCTCTGAACTGACCCAATTCGTAATCGTAATCGCAATCGTAAACTTCATAACCCTCTGAACTGACCCAGTTCGTAATCGTAATCGTTATCGTAAACTTCATAATCCTTTGAACTGACCCAGTTCGTAATCGTAGTCATAAACCACAATATCCTAAAGCCCTACTCTACAGCTAAGTTCAGGGCACCAGCTGTTTCTCGGAGGGATTGTCCAGAGATGTCTAGAAGCTTCCAGCCCGGTTGCCAGGGAGTTGAGATCCGTTGACGCCACAGAGACTGGAAGGGAGGCTACGGAGACCTTCACCCTTCTGTCCTCGACTGCTTCCAGTTTCGTCTTTACATGTATGTGCAGCGGACCGTGGAGATTGGACGAATCGTCCCTGAAGCAGTACTTGGCGCAGCTGAAATGCCACAAAAAACATGAACGACATGCCAGACTGGTTAGCTTGCCGACGGACTAGCTACCGTATCACAATGCTCAGAAGGCCATAAAAGTAGGTTATACAACAAAGGACCCATACAAAACGCGCCCAACAGCGAGTCAACCCGCGCAAATGCGCATACAATGACACGCTTTGACTGTTTTTCGATGAATCAATGTCAGTTCAGCGTATGAATTATGCAGCACGTAGCATGAATAATTCATTAGGCACAATGCACATGGACATATACGAACACCTACACACACACACACACACACACACACACACACACACACACACACACACACACGCACGCACGCACGCACGCACGCACGCACGCACGCACGCACGCACGCACGCACGCACGCACGCACGCACGCACGCACGCACGCACGCACGCACGCACGCACACACACACACACAAGCACACGAAGGCGGCAATGTAGGCAGCACGCAGCCAACTACACGAGTAGCCGATTGTGCATACGCCTTTTACAAGCACTTGAAACTATTCTCTTTCGCCGGGAAAGGGCTGGGAGCGTCTCTATGTCGCCTCTCTATGCTACAGAGAGGCGACACATATCCTGTGAATGAACGAACGAACGAACGAACGAATGAATAAATGATTATTGAATAAATGAATTAATGAATTGCTAAGAAACCATGACAAGGTGAAGAAACCATGCGATGTAATCGATTATTATGCCTCTGTCACGGACTGTGGAGCGACGCAAAACAATGCTGGGAACGGTCGCCTAAGACAATATTGCTCAGCAAAATCCCCTACAGAGACTCGCGTGTCCTACACTTGTTTGGTCTCTACATAGCGTCTGTTTTCTACGAACCGCTAAGATAGACACTCCATGTGCATTACAACGCAGCACAATATTTAATCTATACAGACCGCATAGCTCCAAACAGGGACACCTAAATAACGCTACAAGTAACGGAAAGGCACAATATTTAATCTATACAGACCGCATAGCTCCACCATCATCATCGCCACTGGGATCGTTATTGTCGTTCTAAAACTAGCAGCAATGTACGTAGGGGAGCAGTGAAAAATGTAAAAGTAATGTCAGAAAAATGCTACTAATATATTTAGAGAATTATTTTTCTGATGAGCCGCAAAGCTCGCCAGGTCGGGGTTTCGGGCTCCTTAGATTCCAGCGCAGTGGGTTCTATCCCCACTAAACAACCGGGCTCAATCCCTCTCGTTCCCCCTCTTTCACAGAACTGTGAGTGAAGACTGTAGTTTGTAGAGAGTGTGATAAAAACTGAAAAGAAACACTCCCCTGTTTTTCACTGGGCTCAACTTCCGCCCGCCCTGAATAGGGATAGAAGCCCCTATTCCTGCGTGACCTTTATTCCAACTCATAGGTTCTCTTGCGTGAATACATCTAATAAAATAAGAACGACAGTAACGATGATAATTGTGACCTATTTCTACGCATCAGCCATGAATAAGATCGATCAAACTACGTGCCATCGGCAAAATAAATCGCTGGATGAAGAAACGAATAATTGCATAGCGATAAATAATCGCTAACAGGTAGAATTCCAACGGATTGATTGTTGAAGACGATGTTTGCCATTGTAATTACGCTGTCATTTATGTCCTCTGTTTGATTTGTATCTTTTAATCATAGCATCAATAGAACAAATATATGATCGTCTTCACTCTTAGTGAACGACGCATAGGCGGACTGACAGAGGACAGACAGACAGACTGACTGACTGACTGACTGGCAGACAGACAGACAGACAGACAGACAGACAGACAGACAGACAGACAGACAGACAGACAGACAGACAGGCAGGCAGGCAGACAGACGGAAGCAGACAGAGAGAGATACAACCATTCGAGAGACGAACAAAGGTAGTTACTCGTGTAAGCGAAGAACCTAACTGAATATCATACCAAACAATGTCTTGTTACAGCACCAGTAGCAAAGTGTATGTCTCTTGTGTTTTTAAAACGCTGCTGATTGAGTGATGACAGAGAGATAACACGAGGTCGTCTTCACGTTCATTGAACTGTCAGTCTTGAATAAGCATCTTCAACTGCTGATCCTCTTCAACCACTAGGGTCACCGGGTCCCTATCAATACAGAGACCGAAAGGACATCCGATACAAGCGCATGATCCTGCCACGTTACCTGTTCCACCCCTTAAACTACATTACACATAATATATTATATCGATCAATCCATCAAATATTTATTGCAACCAAAATGGAACACGAACAAAAGAAACTCATACCTGAATAGGCTATAAAAGGGGCCCAGAAGGGATGAAAATCCCGTTAAACAGGAACACCTAAATAAAGTTACAAGTAACGGAAAGGCAGACAAATAACATTACAATGAATTTACCTACTTGAAAAAAATAACATAACTCAACAGAATGCATACATACTAATGCATACATGTATACAAACATACAAGCATACATAATTACATATGCATGCGTAAATACATACATACATACGTGCATACATACATACATATTAACTAACATGCATACATAAACACTAACTAACATGCATACATACACACACATGCATACATAAATACATAGGTTTGCATACTTGTTAATGAAAATACAAGGCTACTTGTGCCAATATTGTCGCAAAAATGATGGATTGAAGATCGCCTTCACATTGGACATTGAAATCAAGAAGTGCTTAATTGTCATTGCTTTACCTGTATTGTCAAAGTTATATGATATTCTTTGAGAGCGATTAATTCAAAGCAGGCAATCTGCATCGAAAATCGAAATAAATGGCTATAGACTTCGATATATGAATTATTGCAAGGACATATTGGCCTCCAATCCCATTATTCCTTCCTTCCATTTTCCTCTTTTCGTTTCTTCCATCCGTCCTTCCCTCCGTCCTTTCTTTTGTTCTTTCTTCCTTTAATTTCTTCCTTCTTTCTTTCCTTTTTTCCTTCCTTCCTTCCTTTCGTCCTTCTCTTTTCCTTTCTCCCTTCCTTCCTTCTTTCCTTCCTTTCGTCCTTCTCTTTTCCTTTATTTCTTCCTTTCTTCTTTCCTTCCTTCCGTCATGCTCTTTTCCTTTCTTCCTTCTTCCGTTTCTTCCTTCTTTCTTTCTTCCTTTCTTTCCTTTCTTCCTTCTTTCCTTTCTCCTTCTTCCTATCCTTTGCCCTTGCTTCAGTTTTTTCTTACTGCCCGTTTGCGTTGATTGCATGCTATAACGTGTCTGTCCATCCTTAGGTTATCCATCGTCCTCTGTCCACTTCTTCGTTTTCGTTCAGACCCTCTTGCTCCTCTCCTTCCCCCCCACCACCTAAGTATACTTAAGCAATCATTAGAATACAGGAAATAAACGTTCAGTACATGCAAACAACTGAATGCGAAACTTATCGATTACATATAGAAAAATCAATAGTTCGATCAAAAAACTCTTAAGCTGTGGCACTCGATATGTCATGTGTTCATTTTAAATCGATCTCAATCATACTCGGTGTAAGTGTATGTCTATTTTGCAGTGCTGTCTTGGATTTGAATTCAGTTACCTCAGTCGCCGTAAGCTACGCACGTGTCTCGCTAACATCGACTAAACTTCGACGACTTCAAGGGCGAGTGCCTCCAACAATTATAGGCCTATGTGTTACTGGTGGCAAGTGCGTTTTTATCTCGAAGGTTTGCTCTTGAAGAATCGATTGCAATAAATGCACCAATTATTCGATGTAAGCATAGGGGAGGGAAGAAAAAATGGAGCTGAATTGCAATGAATGGGGAACTTGCAAAACAATGGGGAGACAGCATGGACAAATGGGAACGAAGCGCCCCTACGCTAGTAATAAATTACCAATCTACAATTATTCTTATCGACCATGATTCTAGAATTGTTGCATTTATTGCACAGCCTGGAAGACAATTGTTCATAAACATTAAGATCATGAATTGAATGCGTCTTTGCCTCATAACTCCTTTTGTGAGATTCATAAAGGACTATAATATAAAAGACTATATTGAAAATGACCAGGTATATGAACACCTTTATTACGTCAAAGAGGCAGAAGCAACAACCAAAACTGATAAAAAAAGATTAAAAGCACTGTGTATACATGTCATCGAACTAGCTATAAAGTTGAGTAATGTGTTGAGATATTTTTTTCGTGAATACCAAAGCAAGGTAATTATCATTGTGGTAGTTATCTAATAATTATATCACGAACATCTTCAATACGCCTAGTAAGCAGTAAATCCAACCAAGGAGAAACAAAAAGGAAAAGAAACATAAAGCATTAAATAACAACCATCTCAGTTCATATATATATAATATTATATATATATAGCGTAAATTCGCCACAAGAAAAACCATTCCTTTTCATAAAACCGTCCTTGCTCTTTCTACTAAAGGCAATATACATACATGTTCAAAGCGTTTTTGATGGGTCCCTATAATGCGCACTATAGAAGTCTAGACACACACACACAAACACAAACAAACACACACACACACACAAATACAAACCTTTTCATTTACGAGTTCGGCGAAATCAGTCGGAAACGCACACTCAAGATTTGCCGAAGATTGGCTTCAGCTACGAGCGTTTCCGCAGCAACCAAGACGCCGACTGTGCGCACCTGTCTTTAGTTGCCATGACTACCAACCGTCAAGGTAAATTGAACTTACCGTCTGCCAAAACATCCACCTTCCTTCAAAATATGCAAGACGGCAAATCACTAATTTGCCCTTATTTTCCTCACTAATGGCATCCCTTAACTTAAACTTCAGAGAGGTGCGTTAAGCGCTGGTTCAGACGTCTTCAACAAAACCAGGTCAGTTCATTCGGGTGAGGTCAACAAAACCAGGTCAGTTCATTCGGGTGAGGTCAACAAAACCAGGTCAGTTCATTCACGTGAGGGTAACAGAATTGTTAAGTCAGTCCTTTGCTTGCAGTCATGATCCCCGCACAGTGAAAACTCAACTCTAATCTCCGAAAGTAAATATATAGGTTACTAATATGTTACGATACTCAGTCAAGCGCGCAATCGACTTCATTCAAGTAAGAAACTGTTGATAGTAATATACTTAGAACATCTATCAGTGCTCGAGTAGCTGCCCTAACACGTGTTATGCATGTACGTGCTGTAATCGTATAACAGGCCTACAGGCCGAGACCCTAAAGGCCCAGTCTAGGCTTAAGGGCCCAGTCTAGGCTTAAGCAGCAGTAGTGGCTACATATGATGCTGGCTGTTAAAACGAACAACAAATCTATATTGTTCGGCTGTGCGATACTCACTCAACATTGTGATGCGCCTCTACAAGTAATTCGCATCAAGCTGAGTCGTTGCTGCGAATACAATCGCCCGAGACAATCGATTCGTTATGCTTCATTGCCTTCAACATATAATAAGCAAGTGTGCAAGCAAACGAGTCGGGAATTAGCAGAAACGGTGCGAAATATTTTGCTCTTTGGAAGGACATAATATCTTCAGGGAACAGAATTGAACAAAATTGGGAAGCATCTTCTGTGAACAAAATTGATCAAAATCGGGAAGTTTATTATATTCTGCCGTTATTAAAGATGTTGTAGGACCAGGCCCGGTTCGTCCATATGGGCAACTGGGCAGCCGCCCAGGGCCGCCGATTTTTAGGGGCCGCCAATTTTCCATTTTTCAAAAATTATTTAATTATTATTCGTAAAAAGAGGTGAATGACTAAAAAAGGTCATCAACTTTTTTGTGCCTAGGGCCGCCGATTTGCCCAGGGCCGCCAAATGTCTTGAGCCGGGCCTGTGTAGGACGATCGTGTAAATCTTTGAGATATTCTGGCCCACTCGTATTATAAATAATTATTTCCTCACAGGTTTGATCTCTTCCATCAGCGGCAAAACAACAAGTACGTGTATCTCCTGATGTGGTCTCGCAAAAGTATTTCTATGGTACAGGAAATTATAATTTGGTTCTAGGACTAACTATCATAGGGACGATCGCTCATAGTCTGGCCTTTCGCTAATAGGACTATCGCTGATACGCTGTACTAAATATAAGCGCATCAAAGTAGGGACGCGAGCGATTAACGTCCAATTAGCTGGCAATTATAAAGGTAATCAACTAATCAACTACTCCAATTGATTTCATATAAATTTACAAATATTTATGAAATATATGCACATCAAAGTGGGGACATTCATCCGTTTTGAACAAATGCGTTGATATTAAATTACAGAGATCATAGAGGAAGCAAACAAGCGACATCAAATGAAGATTTAATAGCCGTTATACAATAACAATGTTGTAAATACAATAACGACAAACGGTAAAACAAAACGCTAACGCTGTGTTGAGTTATTATGTCTTTGTACAACAAAGAATCCATGAAACAAACATTGGCTTCTGTGTTTTATGAACAACTTTAGTATTCGCTATAATTGATCGCTGTTTATGAGCAATCGTCCCTATGAGCGATAGTCCTATGAGCGATAGTCCTATGAGCGATAGTCCTATTAGCGATCGTGCTAGGAGCGATAGTTCTATGAGCGATCATCGTATGAGTGATAGTCCGTATACCGATAATATGTAGTCCTTCGATAGTTCTTGTTAGGGCTAGGTTTTATACGCTCTACAAATTCGACAGAAAAACCAAAAAGTCCCTAAAATCTCCTTGACATAACAATTGACAGTCCTACCCTTCCAAGTGCCAGGATAATTCAGTCTCTCTTATTCTCCACGACAGGAACATGCAGTCAGCAGCTGGCTTCGATTATTTATGTAGATAATATTAGGGGTATATTAATGGAAGTGTGTACACTGCGTCAGTTGATACGCTAGCTGGACAGTATCGATTTTTGAACCGTGCATAGAATTATAATCAGCTAGGCTGTGCAGCTATAGATGTAGACTGTAGAGTCACATAGCGAGCGCTGATGTGAGCGATTTTTATTTTGCTACAGTGTAGAGTTATGTTGAGCTAGCAACAAGAGACAATTAATGTGTAAAATTGATTTGTCGTGTTGAACTGAGAAAAGAAATATTCGAAAAACGTTGGCGAAAATGCGAATGTTACTCATAATAAAGTTACATATTGGTAGAAATGAGAAAATATATTACAGGTATAGCAGGTGATAGAATATTATGCAAAGAAAGCCGAGAATATAGTCTACACGAGTACCGTAAAACGGGGTGACTTTGGCCTTTTTTGAACTTGTTTTAATAATAAAACGATAATGTGACCGAATATGGTTGACTTAACAATTAGATTAGATGTGCATAGGGCTTAAGAGAAAACGTATAAAGCAAAATTTTTGGGTAATAACAGTTGAACACTTTTTTTTATAACTTTTGGGGTGGGCCAAAGTCACCTCATCAGGTGGGGTGACTTTGTCACACAATAGTTTTTCAGTTATTAGACAAAGTAAGCCTGTTACTGGGGTCACTTTGGCCCGAAGAATGTGTTTAGAAAAAAATCTAAACTTAAAACTAACACTAAGTGACAATGGTACCATACCGGTACTGGCATGACTAGAACGAATTAGTACCGTATGTACCGACCAGTCAAAATATCCTGAAAAGTGAAATTTAGCAAATACATTAATTAATTTTAAAATAAACATTATATAAACATCGCTAGGAGTACTTTACAATATGGCCAAAGTGAAATTTTAGCAATTGCATTAATTTTAAAATAGAAATTATATAAATATCCCCAGGAGTACCGTACTTTAAAACGCGGGTCAAAGTCACCCCAAAAACTTTGCTTGCATTTATAAAGTACTTATTGGTGACATCGTGGGGCAAACGGTGCGCCATACACATGCCACTACATTGTACATTGAAAAGTGTTATTATCACCCACGGTATTATTAACGGTCTTTCTCACAGAAAAATAAGTTTGCACATCTTCAAAGTTTTATTTTTTTAGGCTTACAAACATTTCGGGAAAATTTCAACAAATTTTACAATGAAATCAACCAAATTTTTTAAGAATATGCGCTACATGTTTATCCATTGTTATTCGTAAATCAAGTCGAAATTACGTGATAACTACGGAAGGCCAGAAGGTTACAAACTAATTTTTCAATTTGGGCCAAAGTCACCCAGCAGGCCAAAGTTTCACGGTAAATGACAGTTAAGGTGAAAGATGGGATTGAAGTTCACAGCATTGTATTGTTTCTTTTTTTATCGTGTTGCATTTGGCCTATATTGCAGCGTGTTGAGTTGAAGAGAAGATCCATCAACGTGACATATGTCAAACAGTGTTTCAACGTTGTCACTGCACTTCAAATGGCAAATTTATATAGCGCGTCACGTGTTGAAACTCCCCAAAGGCGCTCTTCACCCGACAACAAAAAACTACGACCTAGCGATTTCAAAACGTTTGAAAGATATAAAGACTAGGGATCACGTGTCGCAGGTTGCTAGGCAACGTCTTTCCTGCGCATGCGTAATCACCATAACTCGTCTCCACGTACGCTCTCAAATGCTGCGCAGGGCAATGAGACGCAACGTAATCTACTTGTGAGCAGTGTGATTCTCGTTAACGTTAACGCTAACGATAACGAAAATGTTCGTTAACGAACAAAAAAATCATTTCGTTAACGATAGCTATAACTATAACTCAAAAATATCATTAACTATGACTATAACAATAACGAAAAAAACACTAACGAAAATTCATCGCTATTTTCGTTAATGAAATAAAAAGTGCAATATCGATAAACATAAGAACGTGAAAACCAGCAGTCTTTACATTACACGTGGGGCCGTCCATTAATTATACCAACAAAGTGGGTCGAGGGATTTGAACAAGTTTGACAATTCTTGACAAGGGGGAGGAGTGTTCAAGACAAACTGACGTCAGCAATAATCTTATCAAAAAGCAACCATAGATTCGGAAAGTCTTTATGAGTGATCTATTTGATTTTTGTTTGTAACTTGTTCAAACGCGATATTTTCTTCGTTTTAAATTATCCTGTTTATTGTTCTCAGCTAAAATGAGAAAAAGTGCTGCATAGATCTCTTCCCAAATATCCTGGGTTCTTTTCGAAAACCTATTATTTCGAGTTTCTTTTTGATGGAAATATAATTTTTTCTTTCGATTGTTAATATTAAACAGTGATGGGCAATAGTTAACTAAAAAGTTGGCAACTCGTAGTTTAACTAAAAAATTTTAGTTAAGGATGAAGTTTAACTAAAAACATAGTTTAGTTAAAACCATAGTTTAACTAAAAAAAATTAGTTGCTAATTAAAAAGTTTACCTAAAAAAATCAGCAATATGCAACTATTTTTTCACAATGAACATTTAACACTGTCAACAAAAACATTTAGCACTGCATGGTTTTAGCATCAACAGCCTGTGTTTTCAAATTCATACACTACTTACAGTATGCCTGTAACTGTATGCCAAAACAGTACACATTGCATAGTTTGAAGGTGATATTGTCATTGACGCTGTGCATTATTGCAGTTCACTTAACCTCTGTTACTGTGAAAATGTTTGTCGTAAAAAGTTGGAAAAAGTTTAACTACTTTTTTTAGTTTAGTTAACCAATTTCCAAAATCAGTTGCCAACTTTAGTTAAACTATTTTTTTAGTTGCAAAATAGTTTTAGTTTAACTAAAAAAAACAATAGTTTAGTGCCCATCACTGAATATCGAACAAATCGTTAGCTATAGAGATCGAAATTAATAAAGAGAACGAATCAAACATGTGACAAATTGAGAGTAGCGACTTCTATAAATGTGGTATTTGAACTATTTGAATGGATGGATGGATGCATCGATGGATGGATGGATGGATGGATGGATGGGTGGGTGAGGTGGGTGGGTGGGTGGGTGGATGGATGGATGGATGGATGGATGGATGGATGGATGGATGGATGGATGGATGGATGGATACATGGATGATGGATGGATGGATGGATGGATGGATGGATAGATGGATGGATGGATGACTGGATGGATGGATGGATGGGTGGATTGATGGATGGATGGATGAGGTCGGGTCAACGCTGTGTAGGCTTAAAGTTAGGCAAGGGGCACTGATCTATACATGTGGCATAGCTAAGTGCCTAATATACTCAGATATGTCAACTGTGTACACTTCTTACAACAGTGTCAAACTGTACTTAAATGGGTAAGTAAACCTTCAGGTATAAGAATGAAATCGAGTGTAGCTGACTTGAGTCAATCTCTCAAAAATTCATACTAGACACTGCACACTCCAGACAACTCAACTGCACACTCCAGACAATGTCAACTGCACACTTTGTGTCAGAAAATACACACCCTCGACTATATCTTTCGTCACACAGTGAATGGCAGATTTTATTTGAGGCAATTCGTACTGTTGACCCGGTCCTAAAAGGCTGAAAGGCACCAGCGGGCATTGCCTACACAGAAGCAAGCTGTTTAGGCGTTTTCGCAGTTGCGCCTTAATGAAGCACTCAATGCACCACAGCACACTGCAAATGATATTGCCCTCCTTCCAAAGTTCAGAAGTGCACACACGACCATACGACAGAACATCGATGGCACTGAGCAATCATGCGTCAAGGTACCTACATAGTAACCGCCAGAGTCAAGGATCGAACCCGTACTCTCCGCGTTACAGGCCGAACTCTCTAACCACTCAGCTACCGCGACCCGTGACTCCACAGACACCTCGCCGCGTTCTTCTGAAGCAGCTTCATTGCCGATTGATCCGTAATGAGACGATTTACAAGCGCACACTTTCGTACTGTATTTCATTGTCAATGGGATCAACTGCGATTGTTTCCAAGGCCACTGGAGAATTGTCTTCGGCGACCTCGGTCTCCGCAACTCCATTTGCATCGGGTTTTGTTTTGTCTTCCGATGACGTTTTCTGTCAAAATTGAAACCAACTGTTTAGTAAAACGTCAGAGTTAGGCTTGCCTATTATACTGGTAATGTATTTCATAGTCAACATTGGACACGGTATCCGATTGGTTAGGGCGCTCGCCTGGTAACGCGAGGTTCGAGGCTTCTCTGGGACGGTTGCTGTGTAGGGACCGTTTCCAAGTCCTTCATTCACAACTGATCAACGCAGTTCGAATCCCAGTACCTTTGCGCCTCGGTGAAACCATTTTCGAAAGTATGATCACAACTTCGTGCACTGCTACTGACAGAGGTCGTAATCGTAATCGTAAACTCTCAATTTCTAAAGCGCTACTATAAAGTTAAGCGCAGGGCACCAGATTATTCACAGGCGTCGTATCAGAGATTAATGTCCAGAGGAGGTCTGACTCAGGTTGCCATAGACCAAGGCGCCTAATAAACTGACGACCAACTTAAGAAATGCTGCTTGGTTTTAGCAGACGTTAAGTAGGGACCTACGGTCAAGACTCAAGAGTAAAGTGCCATTTTCTAACGGATAGTTTTAACTTACTTACGTACTTAGAAAGGCATTCAAATAGGAATAATTGCCTTTGAGAGCGATAGAGCTATGTAGAGCGTATTAAAATAATTTAAGACCTATATGTGGCGCTGAAGTATAGATGAACCCTCTTGAAATTGAACTATGTATCATCACTACCGATATATTTCTACGTGTTTGACGTTGACCATTGCTAGTCGCAATTAAAATTTAGTTTTGCAGTCCTATCTCTGATTTAATTAGTCAATTTCTAAAGGTGCTAAGTGAATGCTTCGACGAAAACATGCAGTTTACCTGGACTCCATGACGACTGCTTACCTTGGGCTTTGGACCAGCCTTTGATATCAGACTCTCGAGGACTTCCTGCATGGATGCAATGACGCCGGCCACCCAAGCCAGTCCCAGGTAGATCCAGATGCCAACGGATATCCGGTACACCCAGCACGGATCACCAACGCAGTTCCAGGCTACAACGTAGAACCATCTGTGTAATGTAATGTAACGCTTTCCATTGCGTTGTATCTTATTTTAACGTATTGTATTGTATTTTATTGTATTGTATAGTACTGAACGGTATCGCATCATGCGTGATAATGTGCTGCACTCGACTGCATCATGTGTCATAATGTGCTGCATTCGGATCCGCAACTGTTGATGCGAGAACCCGGGGCTCACAAGAGCTCGAGTCACGATCGCCGGCATTATTCAGCCCCTTCAAAGGTGGAAGATTTGAACCTGAGCACGGATTGCCGCGAGGCCCGTGGAGATGAATAGTTCCATCTCCAAGATGCAGCTGCCTTGTGGTCAAACAGTGACCGCAGACCCCACTGGCTTTGCCAGCACGCTCTTATGGCATACTATAAAGCAGGTCATACGGGGCAAACGAATATTAAATATCCCTACAGCGCCTGAGGCCCGCGATCCGAGCCCGCTGCATAATCAACAAGGGTCATAAAGGTAAGACAGGTGTGGCAGCAACACCATAGCCTCGCAGAACATGTATGAAAAAGCATAAGTGTCCTAAGAATGAATAAACTAGCCAGCAAACTAACACCACCAAGTCACAATCCAAAAACAGATACCCGTTAGTTAGCGACCAACTAAAAATGTATCAAACGGGATATGGAGATGTCAAATACTCCTGCAGCTCTTCTGAAATCACGAGCTTCAAAATGCATAGCTAATGAGGAGCATAGGCCTATGGGTCGTACAGGTGCAACAATAGGTGTGACTATGAATCCAAAATAGCCACGCATGCCGCGTATAAAACCATCAAAATATGAGAAGAGCGGCTTACAAGAACTAACCAAAAGTATCCAAAATATACCTGAGTGCTTGCGTCAGAACCAAACGCGGCTAACGCCAGAAAGTTTGAAACTTCGCGAAAAAACCCTTAAAATGAAGTAAGTCTTCTCAGACAAAACGTTAAACACTGTAGACGAGGCCATCCCAGAATATTATAATTATTATCAGTGCTTTTTTCTGGGAAAAAAGGTTCGGGAACTGAAAAATAGGTTCCGGAACGGAATAATTATGGGCGGGCTAAAATCCCGAGAAAACCGGGATTGGTGGTTGGGAGGGTCTCAAATTACTGAAAAAAGTTCAAAACACTGAAATTAAATTAAAATAATTAAATTATTGTTATTATTAAAATAAATCAATTATCTTTTAGTACCTGAAAAAAGGTGCCGGAACGCCGTTCCGGCGCATTCCGGCTGAAAAAAGCACTGATTATTATTATTATTATCATCATCATCATCATCATCATCATCATCATCATCATCATCATCATCATCATCATCCTGTTAAATCTTATTCTCTATTCAATAAGAAGCCATTGAAGCACCTGCCACGTAGTCACCAAATCCGACAGTTGTCGTGGTGATGATGCCATAGTAGATGGCTGTTCCGTATCCCCATCCCTCGAGCTCCGTGAAGACGGCGGCCGGGATGAGGATGAAGAAACCGACGCCGGCCGTCACTATTACAGCGGCGTTGATGAACTTGCTGAGGCGTGGTCGGTTGCGGCAGCAGAACTTGCACTCCATCTTCTTCGAAAGAGTCTTGAACAGGTTGCCGATGCTCAGCAGCATGACCATTGTAAACGGAATGCCAACGATGGCGAAGAAACAGCAGAAGAGCTTACCGCCGACGGTGGATGGAACCACGTTGCCATAACCTGAACAGAAAGGTAAGTTGTCGGATTCGGGAATTTATATCAACTTTAATCTACAACAGTCGTCAGAGTTGTAATTATTTTTTAGCGGGTAGGCTGGCTGATTAACTGACTTGTTGGCTGGCTGGCTGACTGACTGACTGTTGGCTGGCTGATTGACTGGTTGGTTGGCTGGCTGATTTATTGACTGACTGGCTCGCTGGCTGATCGACTGACTGTTTGGCTGGCTGATTGAATGACTGACTGGTTGGCTAGCTGATTGAATGACTGACTGGTTGTCTGGAACGCTTACGGACTGACGGACTAAATGAATGACTGACTGCTTGACTGACAGACACTGAGTTTACTGACTAATTCATTGACTGACCAACTAAGTGACTGAGTAATCGACCGACTTAATAACTGACTAAACGACCAATTAAATGATTGGCTAACTGATTAACCGACTAAATGACTGAATGACCAACTAAATGACTGCCGGGCTAACAAACTAAATGAATGAATGACTGACTAAATAACTGACTGACTGACCGACGAAATGACTGCTTGACTGGTCAACAAAATGACTGGTCGACTGGCCGACCAACCGACTGATTGTTGTTTGACTTAGTAAGATTAGTTGATATCTGATAAACTAGTTGATAGAAGACTAAACCGACCAATAGTTGTAACGACGGTCATAGCAAAGAAGATGGAGCCGTGGAAATCCCAATCACTGGACTGCTTCCCTGTGATCAGATCATTCCTTTCCGCCTCCAGAACAAGATTTGCAAACCTCCACAGGTCATCGCTGGACGCACCCGGAAACGACCCTGGAACAACAAGCAGATGACCTCGAAGATCACTAACAAGATAACTAATAACACATTTTAAATCTGACTAACAGCATGACCAAAATAACGCATCATGATGAGTCTGTCTTGAAGTGGCGTTATATAAATTTGCAATTAAAAATTACAATCGCTATCCACTAGCCGACAGCCCGCAGTTGTCCACTGCAAACATTATCGCTTGCTTCCACAATCTCAGATCTTGCGCTATTGTTCTCAGGCTGTACAGATCTTGTTTGCCCAGTCCTTGTTGTTAAACAACAGCTAACCAACTCGTTTGCTCTCAGTTGAAGAACTAACTCCACCACTGCCCGTACTATGCTGGAATCTAATCGAAAAGTGAATCAGTACCAATGCAATAAATTGCAAAAATAGGATAAGGCCAGCGCTGTAGGGTCTTGACCGCAATACTACTACGGTACTTCTACTACTACTACTACTACTACTACTACTACTACTACTACTACTACTACTACTACTACTACTACTACTACTACTACTACTACTACTACTACTACTACTACTACTACTACTACTACTACTACTACTACTACTACTACTACTACTACTACTACAACTGGTACTACTACTACCACTACCACTGCTACTACAACTACTTACTACTACTACAACTGCTGCTGCTGCTACTGCTACTATTACTACCACTATTACTAGCCTACCACTACTACTAATAATAATAGCAATAACAGCAATACTGCTACTAATAGTTATCATCATAATCGTAATCACAATCACAATCATAATCATTTATTATTTATCAATGCATATATGGCTGAAAATGAAGATCTGCTGAAACACCTTTTACATAGTTCTACAGGACTCGTTTGTCTTCATTGGGTTGAGTCAATTAGCGAGTCAATAGGCCTATTATTATGCAATTGTAAAGATAGAGTAAGGTCAGCGTTGTTACTCATGGCCGCAACAACAACAACAACAACAACAACAACAACAACAACAACAACAACAACAACAACAACAACAACAACAACAACAACAACAACAACAACAACAACAACAACAACAACAACAATAATAATAATAATAAAAATAAAAATAATAATAATAATAATAATAATAATAATAATAATAATAATAATAATAATAATAATAATAATAATAATAATAATATAGCAGCGGTATATCATGTTCAAATATGAAACTTTGCTCAGACACCTTTAAAAATTTTTAAAGTAACGCTATAATAACACTGTCTTATTTGCATTCAATCGTTACTAGGCTTGTAGGCTATTATACTTTCCTATCGTCGATTGCGTAAGGTGAAGTTAAGATAAACTAAGATGTTCATAAGATTTCGTTAAACTGTTCAGGGTCTAATCGAGAAGTGGACCATTGCTAATGTAACTGTAAAGGTAGAGTAAGGTCGACGTTGTCCTAACTTTGGAGCAATAGTAGGCTAATGCTAGCGATAACGATAATAGTCTAATTATAATGATAACTAATAACGACAACAATAATAATAACAACAGAACCTAGGCCTATAAGATGACTCTCAATATAAGTAATAACCCAAACTATAAGTTGACAAGATAGTAGCAGCTCCGTCTTGTCTATCTGATCTCTGCTGTCCTCTCTCTCTGGCCTAATGTCCCGTCGAATTCTGCGTTCTGCAGCTGGTGAGCTGTTGATTCCTCGATACCGCTCCTCAGCTAAACAGCGTCGTGCCTTCTCAGTGGCTGGCACCTCTACGTGGAGTGGACTCTCTCACCTTCTTCGCGCTTATTTCCACGAGGCAGTTCACCTGCTTTCTGCTGCCTCCTTAGTCTTCACTGTTTAACCGTGGCTGGACTGGGAGAACATCTGAGTAGGGTTCTGAAGAGGCACTATATAAATTATCAAGATGAATGAAAGAATGCATTCAATGAACAACCATTATGGTAGATAGTTGCGGCGCCTTTGTGAGGTAGGCTGCTTTTAAAGGCAGTATTTGGGCCTATGTTTAGTGTCTTGATACGTGCACACATATTAAATGAATGATCAATGAGGTAACTAATAAGAGGTATTGAGATCAACTGAATTACACATTGCATAATTACCTCATTATACAACGAGGTAACCAAGATGGCAGGTGCCGATGAGATTGAGCCAGACTACTACTACCTGTTACGTTCTCGATGATGCTCGAGAGATTGAATGCGAGCTGTTTCTGTTTTTGGTTCTGTTCCCATGGCGACTCGAGGGCCAAGAAGACGAATCCTCCGGCAATCAGATAAACGACCTGGACGACGATGAGGATCAAGAGGGGAATGCAGCGCATATTCTAATCTAATCTAATCTGCCAACTTCTAAAGCGCCGTGATCGTAATGCAAAATGCATCAGCCGTTGCCGCTTATAAGCCAGACCTCATTTCGAGTTCATGATCCTCTGAACTGACCCAATTCGTAATCGTAATCGTAATCGTTAACTACAGTATCCTAAAGCCCTACGCAAAAGCTAAGTGCAGGGCACCAGATGTTTCATGAGCGCTTCTCCGTGTCAGAGGGTTTCTCCAGAGATGTCTAGTTAGATCCGAGTCCGATTACCAGGGAGTTGAGATCCCTTGATGCTCCAGAGACTGGAAGGGAGGCTACGGAGACTTTTACCCTTCTGTCCTCGACTGCTTCCAGTTTCTTCTTTAGATGCAGCAGACCGTGGAGATTGGAAGAATCGTCCCTGAAGCAATACTTCCGCAGCTGAAATGCCACAAAAGACATGAATGATATGCCAGACTGGTTAGCTCGCCGAAGGACTAGCTACCGTATCACAATGCTCAGAAAGCCATAAAAGAAGATTATACAACAAAAGACCTATAGAAAACGCGCCATACAGCGAACACCTGCACACACATACACACAAACAAGCACACGAAGGCGGCAATGTAGGCAGCACCCAGCCAACTCCACGAGTATAGCCGATTGTGCATGCACCCAGGGTTTAAAGTGGGTAGGAACGGCGTTTCCACTGCTCTCGAAATTCGTTGCTTGCGTTCCCACTGCTCACAATGCAAGAACCCTGGTAACGCATGCGTTCCAATGAAACTCGTCTTTGGAGTTCCCACTGCTCACCCAAACCACTTTAACCACTGCATACACCTTTTACAAGCACTTGAAAACTATTCTCTTTCGCCAGTAAAGGGCTGTGTCGCCTCACTATGAACGAACGAACGACAGAATGAATAAATGAATATTGAATAAATAAATGAATGAATGAATTGCTAAGAAACCAACGATGTAATCGATTATTATACTTCTGTAACGGAGGTGGTGCGCCGCAAAAGAATGCTCTGAACGCTCCCATAAAAGGCAATATTGCTCAGCACAACCCCCTACAGAGACTCGCTTGTCCTACACCTGTTTGGTCTCTACATAGCGTCTGTTTTCTACGAACCGCTAAGATAGACACTCCCTGTGCATTGAAACGCACCGCAATATTTAATCTATACAGACCGCATAGCTCCACCGTCATCATGACCCCTCGGATCGTTATTGTCGTCCTAATATTACCATGAATTTTTGTAAAGACATAATTATAGGCCTTCAGTTCCATCATTCCTTCCTTCCTTCCATCTTCCTCTTTTTGTTTCTCTCCATCGATCCTTCCTTCCTTCCTTTCTTTTGTTCTTTCTTCCTGAATTTCTTCCTTCTTGCTTTCCTTCCTTCCTTACTTTCGTTGTCTCTTTTCCTTCCTTCCTTCCTTCCGTCCTTCCTTCCTTCCTTCCTTCCATCCTTCCTTCCTTCCTTCCTCACTTACTTACTTACTTGCTTTCGTTATTCTCCTTTCCTAGCTTCCTTCCTTCCTTCCTTCATTCCTTCCTTCCTTCCTTCCTTCCTTCCTTCCTTCCTTCCTTCCTTCCTTCCTTCCTTCCTTCCTTCCTTCCTTCCTTCTTCCTTCCTTCCTTCCTTCCTTCCATCCTTCCTTCCTTCCGTCCTTCCGTCCTTCCTTCCTTCCTTCCATCCTTCCTTCCTTCCGTCCTTACTTACTTACTTACTTACTTACTTACTTACTTACTTACTTACTTACTTACTTACTTACTTTCATTATTCTCTTTTCCTAGCTTCCTTCCTTCCTTCCTTCCTTCCTTCCTTCCTTCCTTCCTTCCTTCCTTCCTTCCTTCCTTCCTTCCTTCCTTCCTTCCTTCCTTCCTTCCTTCCTTCCTTCCTTCCTTCCTTCCTTCCTTCCTTCCTTCTTTCTTTCCTTCTCTTTTCCTTCTTTCTTCCTTTCTTCGTTCTTTCCTTCCTTTCATCCTCCTCTTTCCTTTCTCCCTCTTTCTTTCCTCTGCCCTTACTTAAGTTTGTTCTTACTATCTGTTGGCGTTGATTGCACGCTATAACTTGTCTGTCCATCCTCATGTCATCAATCGTCCTCTGTCCACTTCTTCGTTTTCGCTCACACCTTCCTGCTCCTCCCCTGCCCCATACCTAAGTAGATTTACGCAGTCATTAGAATACAGGAAATAAATGTTCAGTACATGCAAACAACTGAATGCGAAACTTATCGATCGCACATAGAAAAATCAATAGTTCGATAAAAAAACTCTTAAGCTGTGGCGCTCAATATGTCATGTGTTCATTTTAAATCGATCTCAGTAATACACGGTGTAAGTGTATGTTTATTTTGCAGTGCTGTCTTGGGTTTGATTCCAGTGACCTCACTATTTAGTCCTATACATGGCATCCATTTGCCATTGAGCTCGAACATAAGCACTTCCCTTGCACAAGAAACGCGGCGCTTTGAACAAAGAAGACTCCTAACCCATGTGGGGATCTGCTGGTCCCTCCCTCCCGTACAGTTATTCGCTCAAATCCAACCTTCTCGTGCATTGGATCGTCTTTATGGAACAGTCTCACAGTTGAAACTTGAACTTTACCGCCACAAATAGCTCAGAAAACATTATCAGCTCATTTAAGACGCACCTTTATAGATCTTCCAGATATCCGCGTTCTTAAAACGCGCCACACAAGTGTTCTGGTACATACATACATAAATGAACAAATACGTAAATACATACATACACACATACATACATACATACATACACACATACACACATACACATACATACATACATACACACATACACACATAACATAACATAACATAACATCTTTCTTTATTGCTTCAAATGACATCAATAACAATCATTTCCATCGAAACAAATTAATATAAAATAGTGCAGTTTCTGGAAATTCAAACCCTGTGAAACTATAAAGTAGTAAGATAAAGATACTCGCTTGACTAGCATGGAGGAAATGAAATGAACTTGAAGTAGAGTCAGGTGAGTTTGAAAGTAAACGAGTTCTTAGAGTCATAAGAGGCAATGGGCGCCCCTAAGGGACCTAGGTCCCGCTGACCGGGGATGCCCAGATAGGTAAATTTACAGATACAATGATGGCATTGTACAGTTGCCTCCCTCACAATAGCTTAATCAGGCCACTAGCTGTAACCTCTAAAATCCTCAACACTTGGAGGTTAACCATAATCTATAGCTTAACTAAACTTAACTAAACATAACTAAACAGTCCCAAAGGGACCATATTCATGTACCAGGCTCCGGCTCGACCCCCCTCCCCCCATAAAGGTCAAATCAGTATTAGATATCAATCATTTAGATAGAATCGTATCATGCGCCAGAATAAAGTTTTTCATTTGCTTCCTGAAAAGATGTCTAGCTTGCAGAGACCGAATTTCGACCGGGATCTGGGCCCAAAGCTGCGGACCTGCTGACTTGATACTAAAACGCCGAATGTTAGTGCGACTTTTAATAGGACGGTATAGTGAGGCTCCCCGCGTGTCATGTTTGTGTATGGAAGTGGCCTTTGTGAAATACTCTCCAAATGCAGCAGGTAGTAAATTATGTTCGAAACAGTAGATGAAGTCCGATATTTGATAGTTGTTTAATTGGTTAATTTTCAGTATTTTTAATTCTTTGAAAATAGGATCAGAGTGCTCACATTTCCTGGCTCCTTGTACCATCCTAACAGCTTTTTTTTGCAAGGTTATTAATTTCTTAAGTCGTGATTGATAGTTAGAGGACCAGATGAAGTTACAGTAGTTGAGGAAGGGAAAGATAAGTGCATAGTATAGGTTTCTCTTGACCTCTACGGTTAGTAGATGCCCAATTCTAGAAAGTATACCTATGTTTTTCGCGACCTTTAGAGCTACATAATTAATATGGGTTTTCCAGTTTAAATGATTATCCACGTAAACTCCCAGAAACTTTGTGGAGTCGACTTGGGTAATTGGGGAGTCATTGAGGGTTAAGGACCATTTAATCGGCTTTATTTTTCTATGGGACTTAAATATAATAAAATTAGTTTTATCCGCATTTAAGGTAAGTTTATTAGCTAGAAACCATTTATTAACCGAATCTAGTTCTATATTGACCGTTTCCATAAGGGTTAAATGGGATTTATTGGAATACACTATGTTCGTATCATCTGCAAATAAGATAAAGGATAAAACAGAGGAAATTTTGGATAAGTCATTGATGTATAGTAAAAACAATAATGGACCCAGGTTTGATCCTTGAGGAACACCAAAAGAGATCGTTTTAGAGCCTGAGGATGTGCCATTACAAACAACTCTTTGAGTGCGATTTTCAAAATAACTACTAAACCACGAGAGTTGAACCCCCTAATCCCGTAGTTATTCATTTTCTTTAGTAAAATGGTGTGATCTACTGCATCGAAAGCCTTGGCCACATCTAAAAAGATACCAACAGTGTATTCATTCTGTTCAATTGCACTAGTGATTTTATCTTCAAGGTCAAGAAGGGCCATATATGTAGAGTGCCCCGGCCGAAACCCATACTGGGTTGGTTGTATAATATTTAGTTTATGAATAAAGGAAGATAGTCGATCATACATTATCTTCTCGAGAAACTTGGCAAAAAACGGCAGAACTGATATCGGTCTATAGTTATTTATGGATTCTACATTGCCTTTTTTAAACACGGGAATGACTTTTGCTGCTTTTAGTAACGTCGGAACAATCCCATTAGTAAGGGAGCTATTTATTATCTCCGATAGTGGAAGGGAAATTAAATTTAGGTTTTGAAGTGCTATGTACGGGTCTATATCATCGAGCCCCTTAGTGTGTGTTTTTTTAAGATCATGTCCCACTCTTAGCAGTTCTTCTGGCGACGTCAATAGTAGACCCATAGACATAGAGTTCGGTGGAGGGAGGTAATTATTAAAAGGGGGGGCAGAATTGGATAATCGACCCGCTAGTTCATAGGGTAAGTTTACAAAGTATTCGTTAAATTTATTAGCCATTGTTTCCGGATCGTCAATTCGATGTCCTTCAATCACCAGCGCTTCAATTATCGTGGATTTTTCTTCAAGCTGCATGGCGTTGCGTATCAGTCCCCAGGTGGTTTTCAGATCATTATGACATTTAAGAAATTCAGCTACATAGTAAGTCTTTTCTGCGTTTTTCCTTATTGATTTAAATTTATTTCTGTATGTGGAGAACCTCTTTTTATTTTCGGCACTTGGATTCCTTAAAAATTTAATATATAACCGGTTTTTCTTTTGGCAAGATTTTAGAAGTCCAGGAGTCATCCAAGGACTGGCAAATCTAGGCTTTTTTGGCTTTGCTTGCGAGTTTAATGGAAAGGCACCATTATAAACTTCTTTGTACGAATTAAAAAATGATTCATACGCTTCGTTTACATAGCCTTGCTGAGCTTGTCTTATGACTAGCTCCCAGTTTTTACCCTTTAGATCATTTGAGAATTTATCTAGGCCTGCCGAGGTAACTGATCTTCTCTCCGATTTTATTTGTTCTTTTTTTCGGTATTTTACAGCAGAAAACTGTGCTAAGATTGGAAGATGATCAGATATGTCAGACAAGATAATGGAAGCCATCAACAACCTAGACCAATTTGTACAGAATAAATTGTCAATTAACGTTTTGGATGTTTCGGTTATTCTGGTAGGCTTGGTGATCGTTGGGAGGAAGTGATGAGCAATAAGGTTGTTATAAAAAATGTTCGTTTCATGATGGTCGTTAACTTTCAACAAGTCTATATTAAAGTCCCCAGTTAGAATTATATCTTTAGATTTTGATTCGATGTGTAGAGTCAGTTTGTCAAATTCCTGTAAGAATACGTCTAATCCCTGGCCAGGAGCCCTGTAGATAACCCCAACCATCAGCTCACTGCATTTTAATTTAATCTTTAGAAAAAGGTGTTCGAATGTTGCAAGGTCGGGGTCATTGTTAAATGGAACATAAATTTGAAAATTTAGCTGATGACTTATAAAAAATGCTACTCCGCCACCTCTCCCACTTTTTCTAGCCTTCCCAACAAATTTGTATTCAGGGATATGTATGGTATCTAAGAGGTTTTCCTCTAGCCAAGTTTCTGTGAGAGCAATAATATCTGGATGGGTTTTATTAATTATGTCAGAAATTTCCGGTATTTTATATATAATACTTCTACAATTTATATGAATGATTGTTAAATTCGTATTATTCGTTGAAACATCTGATAAACGCTGCTGGAGTTTATCCAACGAGATATAGTCACTGGACCAAATTTTTTTAGCGCCAAATAGGTTGCGATCAGTGTCTATATCGTGAATATTAGAGAATGTTTCACTCTCAGGCTCTTGGGATATCACCTCAAGTTCAAGCTCCTGCGAGCCCCTTAAAACAATTCCAATATCACTATCCCCGTTGTTTACATCTTCCTCTGAGGTAAATGAGGAGCCCTCGTCCGCTTCTTTATCCGGTATAACTCTTGTACCGGTCCCATCGAAACCTTGGGTCAGAGCCAGTCTATTATCTAATTCAGAAGTTTTTCTAGGTTTATGCGTAGTTAGTGAGAGAGAGGAGGCGAGCCCGGAGCCCAGATGAGGGGGAACGCTGGACATACAAGTCACTAATGATCCAGCCGCACCCTTTAGTAAATGCCATTTAGAGCAAACCGCGGTAGGTCATTAGGCCTAACATTCATACTGGCTAACAAATGTCAGGGAACATCCCTTTTAAAACGAGCATCCAAAGTCACTTCTGTAGCCCCACGGATCCTCTATAGTAAGAGTAAGCACCCGCTGAGACTGGGTAGAGAAATAATCATATCAGATGAAACAAAAATTAATAGTCAACAATAGAAACTTAACATTGAGAATTAAGTGGTAAACAGTGGTTATCAGGCAGTTCCGCTTTGTTCAAATCATATACAGATCAAGTATTAAATGCTTAATTAGCAGCTCGTGTCGATATGCAACTAAATACATAAGTCTGGCAAATCAAAACATAAACTCCATTACAATCAGACCGCGAGCATTAATGACACTAGTCAACTTAGTTCTTCAAACAATGTCAGAAACTTCTATAGCCCTAATAGTCCTAACAGTTCCTCTAACCTTGAGCACAAACCTACGTAGTTAGAAGAGCAAGAAAGGCTAGATCAATCCAATTTAACTACTGGTCATCAGTGAAAAACTTCGCCTTGTAGATTATGAATAATCAGAGATTATTAAACTATTAGCCGCAGTTCAGGATACACGCTCAACTCCTGGATTCAAGAGGTTACTGAACCGGTCGTGTCTGAACAATGACGCTCAAGAGACAGAGTCCCAGATACGACCAGCAAGACTTAAACATAACGGAAGTTCGTCAATGCCGAGGTCGGATCGGAAATGGACTGACGGTAAAGTAAAATAAAGGAACGTGAGAGCCATAGGCGACCAGGTGAGGATCGTCTTTGGAGACAAAATGACGATCGTCTTTAAATGAGAGCTGATTTGTCCTAGTTCGAAGATGGCACCAGGAGTGATTGCAGGTCTTGGAGGGAGCGTAGTTTAATTGGCTTGTTCCCCGAATCTCCGACTGGAAGGACCGAGACCAGGCCTCCCGAGGTCCAGGCTGAAGAGAACCTTCCCTCCTTTACACTGGCTCTGGCCTTCGCAAATATATGAGCATTTTCGGAAGAAAGATGCTCATTTACGAAAATAGATGTTTTTCGAAGTTGGGTTCGAGCACGGAAGACGCTGTTTCTGACGGAGAGAGAGATGAACCTTGCCACGATTGGTCGGTGCTTTTCTTGACCCTTCCTAGGGAGTCTGTAGGCTAGAGAGAGGTGTTCCGAGGTTAAGTTGAGCCCCAACGTCTGATTACATAGGTGTAGGGTGGCTTGCTTCGCTTCGATTTCAGCTGCCTCCCTCGATCCTGACGTATCATTTGTTTCTTCTATGCCATGAAGAACCAAATTCATCATTCTCGAATCAGTCTCAAGCTGAGAAACTCGGCTTCTTAGTTGAGCATTTTCAGCCTTTAGCTGAGATTGAGTATCATGTACCTCCGTTAATTCATCCTGAAGTAAGGCCTTGATTTTCTTATCTACTATTGGATCCAGCTTGGTCAAGATCTTGTCGATGATCTTGTCTAGTTTTTTGTCCAGCATGTCCTCGATCGCTGGGTTCAAAGATTCGGATTTTCCCAGCCTTTCCACCAGTAGGTCTGTCATCTTCTCGTCTTTGAGAAGTTCAGCAAGTTCGTCAACTCTCGTAGATTTCTTTGACATGATTGAGATGGAAGGCTAACAGATATTAACAGATTGCTAGCGATATTCGAGGAAGAGACGATCGAGCGAGTTCAAAGTTTATTATTCTCAAGTGTTCCCAGAGCGAAGTAGGTTGAATGATAGTCCTTTAACGTGCGTTAGCCTGTAGATCTGAACATTCGACTCCCTGCGTATCCACCGTAGCTGTCGTACGCTCAATCTTGTACGTGTGGTGATGTTTCCATGAAACTATAAATAACTGCCACAGCTTAGGCGCCCATCCCTGTTCTCCTTATAGATCTGAATCAAACTAACTCTCGGGTTTTTTCATACAAAGAACATCGTTTTTGAAGAAAAATTTTCACTAACCCAATCTAGAATAAATTAACCAGGTAAGTATTCTATTTAATCCATGAGAACAATCCGCGAAGAACTCTGTTTCAAGACTTTTCTGGCACGGCTGAAAAATGCGACCCACCTATCCGACGGCCATATTCTCATATGTATGTATGAGAATATGGCAAGGTATGTATGTATGAGAACATACATACATACATTACATACACATACACATACATACATACATACATACACACACACATACATACATACATACATACATACATACATACATACATACACACATACATACATACATACATACATACATACATACATACATACATACATACATACATACATACATACATACATACAGACACACATACATACATACATACATACATACATACATACATACATACATGCATACATACATACATGCATACATACATACATACATACATACATACATACATACATACATACATACATACATACATACATACATACATACACACATACATACATACAGTCACACTCTACGCTATCCGATGCCTCATTGCTCATGGGCTTGGGGGGCAGCGCCTGCATGATGTTGTCCGGGCGACCACTCTCGCACGTTTATTGTATGCCTCATCGGCCTGGTGCGGCTTTGTAAATGTTGAACAGCGCTCGCGTCTTTGTGCGTTTATTACAAGGCTGGTTCGACTAGTGTATCTGCCAGTAGGCTGTGAACCTTTTTATGCACATTATGCGAGAGCTGACAACGTCCTCTTCGCTGCCATACTGCGTAACCCCGGTCACGTCTTCCATGCTCTGCTTCCCCCTATTAAGGCTTGTAGCTATAATCTTCGCCATTACGCAGTATGATTACAAATCAGTATGAACGGATGATCACAAGTTATTACAGGAGTCGAATTTTAACTGTATACAGCTGCCTTGCAAGGCGCCCATCACGTCCTACATCTCATTTTCACAAACGCGCCATCTCGCGAATTGATAGGCTGAGTGGACCTTGAGAGGGTTACGGGAGGCGATCCCGCTACCTGCTGCACTTTACGTCAGTGATGCTACCACTACTCTATGGACCTATTCGCTCCGCCTCCGCCCGCATAGTCGTAAGATTCCTAAAGCTGATGCGTTTTCCCGGAGAAGTTTCATCACCAGAATGCTATACCTAAAGTTAAATAAATATATGGACTTTTTCTGTAATTTTCTGTAATTTTAATAATCGCCTACTGACAATGTTCCCTTTCCTATTATCTCTTTTCCCCCAACTCCATGTCCAATTTCACACGGTTATAAGTTTTTATATTATATTTCTTGCACCTCTTTTTGTATTAACCTGTTTGTCAGCCACAGTGCGTTTGCAGGTGGTTTATTAAAGAACATACTTACTTACTTATTTACTTACTTACATAAATACATACATAGTATACATAAATACATTTTCAAAGCGTGTTTGATGGCTTCCTAAGAGGCACACTATAGAAACTCAGACACACACCCATACACACACGTACACACACACACACACACACACACACACACACACACACACACACACACACACACACACACACACACGCACACACACCCAGAGACACATACACACAAAATCCTTTTCATTTACGAGTTAGGCGAAATCAGTCGGAAATTTCCTGAAACGCACACTCTCAAGATTTGCCGAAGATTGGCTTCAGCTATGAGCGTTTCCGCAGCAACCAAGACGCCGACTGCGCGCACCTGTCTTCAGTTGCCATGGCTACCAACCGTCAAGGTAAATTGAACTTACCGTCTGCCAAAACATCCGCCTTCCTTCAAAAGATGCAAGACGCCAAAATCAACAATTTGTACTAACTGCGAATAATTACTTCATTACCTCACTAATGGCATTCATTTTTCCCTCAGTAATTGCATCCCTCAACTTAAATTTCGGAGAGGTGCGTTAAGCGCTTGTTCAGACGTCTTCAACAAAACCAGGTCAGTTCATTCGGGTGAGGTCAACAAAACCAGGTCAGTTCATTCACGTGAGGTCAAAACAGAATTGTTAACGTCAGTCCTTTGCTTGCAGTGATTCCCGTACAGTGTAAACTCAACGCTAATCTCCGAAAGTATATATAGGTTACTAATAGGTTACGTTACTCAGTCAAGCGCGCAATCGACTTCTTTCAAGTAAGAAACTCTTGATATTAATATACTTAGAACATTCCATCAGTGCTTGAGTAGCTGCCCTAACACGTGTAATGCATGTACGTGCTCTGATCGTAGAGCAGGCCTACAGGCCGAGACCCTAAAGGCTCAGTCTAGGCTTAATCGATTCGTGACGCTTCATTGCCTTCAGCATAATATAGTAAGCAAGTGTGCAAGCAAACGAGTCAGGAATTAGCAGAAATGGTGCGAAATATTTTGATCTTTGGAAGGACATATTATCTTCAGTGAATAAAATTGAACAAAATCGGGAAGTATCTTCAGTGAACAAAATTGAACAAAATCGGGAAGTATCTTCAGTGAAAAAAATTGAACAAAATCGGGAAGTATCTTCAGTGAAAAAAATTGAACAAAATCGGGAAGTATCTTCAGTGAACAAAGTTGAACAAAATCGGGAAGTTTATTATATTCTACCGTTATTAAAGATGTTGTATGGGACGATCGTGTAAATCTTTGAGATAGTCTGGCCCACTCGTATTATAAATAATTATATATTTCCTCAGAGGTTTGATCTGTGCCTTCAGCGGCAGAATTACAAGTACGTGTATCTCCTGTATTTCTGTGGCGCAGGAAATTATAATTTGGTTCTAGGACTATCTATCATCAGTGATGGGCAATAGTTAACTAAAAAGTTGCTAACTATTAGTTTAACTAAAAAATTTTAGTTAAGGAAGAAGTTTAACTAAAAGAAAATAGTTTAGTTAAAACCATAGTTTAACTAAAAAATTTTAGTTGCTAACTAAAAAGTTTAACTAAAAATATCAGCAATATGCAACTATTTTTCCACAATGAACATTGAACACTGTCAGCAAAAAACATTTTTACACAGCATGGTTTTAGCATTAACAGCCTGTGTTTTCAAATTCATACACTACTTAGGCCTACAGTACACATTTAACTGTATGCCAGAACAGTACACATTGCATAGTTTGAAGGTGAAATTGTCAATGACGCTTTACATTATTACAGTTCACTTAACATCTTTTATTGCGAAAATGTTTGTCGTAAAAAGTTGGAAAAAAGTTGGAAAAAGTTTAACTACTTTTTTTAGTTTAGTTAACTAATTTTCAAAATCAGTTGCCAACTTTAGTTAAACTAATTTTTTTTAGTTGGATAATAGTTTTAGTTTAACTTTAAAAAAATAGTTTAGTGCCCATCACTGTCTATAGATCATAGGGACGATCGCTCATTGCCTGGCCTTTCGCTAATAGGATTATATCGCTGATACACTTTGCTATATATATGCGCATCAAAGTAGGGACGCAAGCGATTAACGTTCAATTAGCTGGCAATTATAAAGGTAATCAACTAATCCACTGCTCCAATTGACTTCATATTAATTTACAAATATTTATGAAATATGTGCACATCAAGGTATGGGCACTTGTCCGTTTTGGACAAATACATTGATTATTAAATTACACAGATCATATAAGTAAGTAAGTAAGTAAGTAAGTATATCCTTTATTAATCCAACTGCTAACGTCATTTTGGTTTACACATGTATATCACGTCCAGGTTTTATATACGTATACACAGTGCCGTCACTAGGGCTGGTTTCACCCGTACCGGTAAGTCATGGTGCCACCCTAAAAAATATGCGATGACCTTTTTTTAGGAATTCGTCTCTCAAAAAAGTGATGACCTTTTATGACTTTTTTTTAGGAATTCGCCATCTTGCAAAAATGTCATCATTTTCTCATGTTGGTGTCACCCCCTCTGAGGGTGTCACCCGGTTCGGTCCGCACCCCGTACCCCCTCGTGACGCCACTGCGTATACAGGAAACAAACAAGCGACATCAAATGAAGATTCAATAACCATTATACAGTAACAATGCTGTAAATACAATAACAACTAATGGTAAAACTAAACGGTAACGTTGTGTTGAGTTTTTATGTCTTTGTACAACAAAGGATCCATGAAACAAACCTTGGTGTCTGTATTTTATGAACAACTTTACTATTCGCTATAATTGATCGCAGTGCATGACCGGTAGTCCTATGAGCGATCGTCCTATGAGCGATAGTCCGTATATCGATAATATGTGGTCCTTCGGTAGTTCTTGTTATGGCTAGGTTTACAACGCTTTACAAATTCGACAGAATAACCAAAAAGTCCCTAAAATCTCCCTGACATAACTATTGACAGTCCTACCCTTCCGAGTGCCAGGATAATTCAGTCTTCCTTATTCTCCACGACAGGAACAATCAGCAGCTGGCATAGATTATTTCTGATATATATGTTACAGGCAATTCGTAAAACCAGGGATTTTGTAAAATCCCTGAAATTTTTAGGTACTTTGTAAAATCCCTGATTCACTCAGGCACTTTACAAAAAATTAATTTGCAACTTCAAAGTTAAAATTTTTCAAAGGGAAAGTCAAGTGTCGAAATCATTCGAGTAGGCCTATGTCGTGTGACAACAAAAACTGATGTAGAACTTAACTTAAAATAAAATACAATCTAAAAATGGTAATCGTTTGAAAATAAGACTTCTTTGCATAATAAACTTTCAGACATTTTACAAAATTCCTGGTTGTACAACATGAGAACTAAACTTAAAATAAAATACCATCTTCAACTGTCGATCCCTTGAAAATAGGGTTTGTTTGCGTAATAAACATCGATTATGTTCGTCATTTTCATTTCAGGCAATCTGTCAAATTTTCGTCTTCTGATTTCAGGGATTTTACAAAATCCCTGGTTTTTTCAGGGATTTTGTAAAGTGCCTGAGTGAATCAGGGATTTTACAAAGTACCTAAAGATTTCAGGGATTTTACAAAATCCCTGGTTTTACGAATTGCCTGTAACATATATATATATATATATATATATATATATATATATATATATATATATATATATATATATATATATACATATATATATATATAATACATTATATATATAAATTATATTCGAACGTATATCTCGCCTCAACGTTAACGTGCCTATTGTAGTGCTATCAAGTATCAACACATCCTTTACTCGACAGTTGTATGCAGTTGTTTCAACTGCTGCCGTGTGGAGAACATCTGTTCCAGAGAGAATATAGATCTATTTAGATTGAACTCTGGGACTTGAACAATATCAGTACGGACCTGCATAATATTATGTACATTTACGTAGTAAACGTGCATTTAGACACCTCTACCTTGGACTAACTGGCTCGAGTTTCTGATCCGCGCAGCTGTGTGGCTTTGCGCACGCTACAAATTTAGTATAACAAGAACAGTTGTTAGCTGCATTGAAACTCTTGTCGTTTAATTCTTTGCTCTTGAATGCATCCATAACGCATGAACAGGTGCCTATAGAAATTGGAATACAAATGTCCAGGTATGCAGCTCTACATAGAAACACAAATGCACGGCGATCCTGGATAAGCTCTGCATGCGCTGGGATTTCAAGTATCGCTTTAGAAATTTCGACGCTACGATTAGTTCGTATAGACAGGTCAGACTTTCTCGCATAATCATATCTGAGCGTCGTCGATCGGCTGTCAAAAGATGTCATAGAAATTACAGAATACACCTAGTGTAATAGGTAAATAAATACAATCTTGTCATCTGAAAGCTTGTCTTTTTCGGTCAGTCAACGGTTTGAACGTGTCCGGTTGAAAGGTGCACCTTTACACTATAGTAATATTGTAACGTGTCATTGCCGAATTTCATTTGTATTGCTTGCATTGTATTGTATTGTATTGTATTGTATTGTATTGTATAACATTGTATTGCACTGCACTGCGTTGCATTGCATTTGTGAGCATGTTTTTTTTAGAACAGTGACATTTAGTCGAGATGGGCTTCGAATAGATAATTATTAATATGCGCGTCTAAAGGTTTGACTGACGGCAGTATTGTATATGTGTGTGTTTGTTTGTTTGTTTGTGTGTGTGTGTGTGTTTGTGTGTGTGTGTGTGTGTGTGTGTGTGTGTGTGTGTGTGTGTGTGTGTGTGTGTGTGTGTGGAAGTGTGTGAAAGTGTGTGAAAGTGTGTGAAAGTGTGTGAAAGTGTGTACACTGCCAGGGGCGTCTATCCCCCCTAAGTCATTGGAGCAACGTCCCTTTTTCCTCTCTTCTTCCCCCCTTCCCGTTCCTTCCCCCCTAAAATGGTGGCACACACACTGACAGATCTTTCCCCCCTATTTCTTGGATGGAGCATTTGCTCCAAGGTTTCTATGGTGTAGACGCCCCTGTACACTGCGTCAGTTGATACGATAGCTGAACAGTATCGATTTTTGAACCGTGCATAGAATTATAATCAGCTAAGCTGTGCAGGTAGATGTACAGTCGACCGTCGCACGTCGAGCGCTGATGTGAGCGATTTTAATTTTGTAACAGACAGTGTAGAGTAATGTTGAGCTAGCGAAAAAAGACAATTGATGTGTAAAATTGAATTGTCGTGTTGAACTGAAAAAAGAAATATTCCAAAAACGTTGCGAAATCAATCAATCAATCAATCAATCATAAAATTCGAAATACGAATGTTACTCATAGTAAAGTTACTTATTAGTAGAAATTGGAAAATATATTACAGGTATTATATAGTAGATTATAGAATAGGCAAAGAAAGCCAAGAATATACACGTGTATAAATTGGCCTTTAATAAAAATTGTCGTTGAGGTTTCACTTGAAGCGACCATCTTTAAATATTTATAACGGCGCTATATATTTAATTGGATTGCAACAGGTTAAATAATGCCTAACTATGCCAGACTAATCTAGGTGTAATTGTTTGGAATTGTGTGCTTAATGCTAGACTGGGTGCAACTGTTTTGGAAACATTTGGAATTGTGTGCTCAATGTTAGACTGGGTGCAACCGTCTGGAATTGTGTGCTCACTGATAAACTAGGCGTAATTGTTTGAAGTTGTGTGCTCAGTGTTACATTAGGTGCAATTGTTTAGAACTAAATGCTGTATGTGGCCCTGTCAAACGAACTGGACAAATGTCATGCTTACTTTCTGTACAACTACGTTTGCCATAGTTGTCACTTATAAAGGCATTAAGTAGTACATAATGATCTGTTGTATTAGTCAGTATGAGTAATGAGAAATTGTATTAGGGCGACCCTGTCAGCGGAACTTGATGTTCCTTTGGATTTACCCATTGTTTCCGGAAATTCATGCCTGTTATAACATTGTGTTTGATCTGTTATGGTGAACAATAAAGTTGACTGACTGACTGACTGATTGATTGATTGATTGATTGATTGATTGATTGATTGACTATCCCAGCTATTCTCAAGTACCTGCATGGGTCTGAAGACTTGTCGTCGAAATCACATGGCTTCTACAACTTGGCGTTTCTTTAAAGATGTCTTAGTTGTTTTTTTCCTGAGAAACTCGACTGTTTTGCAAGTCCCTACTGACGCTTATCCTAGACGCGTTTATCTATTATCTCATTAGAGTCATTGGATTCTTTTCCAGGTAAAAGCATTCAGAATGTTGTAAACGAAATGCCTTACATACAACGCACACATTTAAAGCCCTTAACCGTAAAATCTGTCAGAGGCTTACAGGATGGGAATTAAACTAAATAGGGGTATTTAACTAAAGGTTTAAGCTTGACGTTTTTTACTATTACATGTACTTCGCTGACATTAATCATATGCCATATAGGGGCATAAACGATTTGTCCATTTCTTGCGAGGCTCGCTTGGCAAAGGCCACGACAGATAGATATTTAGGCATAATAATATTATTATTATTATTATTTTTTTTTTTTTTTCTTTTCTTTTCCGCCCGAGGTGTGACCCTCAGGCTCGTAGAGATTGAGTAGGTGCGTGGTTAAAATGGTTTACTGTGCCTCGTCCTCCCCAGGTTATTGTTATTATTATTATTTTTTTTTTCCCGAGGTACATGTAATCCCTCAGGAGTCTAAAAAATTATCCTAGGAGCTGTTGTTGAATGTCTGAAAAATCAGGCCTCGTCCTCCGCAACATTTGTGAAAGTGCCGCGAAATGCGATGGCGTTGTAGCGCTGGATGCAGATGGAAAAGCGTTGAAAGAGAAAATATTATTATTATTATTATTATTATTATTATTATTATTATTATTATTATTATTATTATTATTATTATTATTATTATTATTATTATTATTATTATTATTATTATTATTATTATTATTATTGTTGTTGTTGTTGTTACCTGTAATCAGTAACTTTGTAATTGTAATTGTAAATTTCTATAGGTGTTTCTGGATGGAGTTAGAACGACACGACTTGGGTCTTCCTAGGTTAAAAGCGCCGTGTTGCTTCACCACTTCAAGGCAGACTCACCAGAGGCGCTCCAACCCTAACGCAGTGAAACCACGATCGAACAGAATGGTCTTCAAGCGTTTGTGGAAAAGAGGAGAAGAGAGGCTGAGGTGTTAGCGTTAGCTTCTATTGCACTGCTGGTGTCTAATGCACAAGGCATCAACCGCTGGCGCGCCAAACCCAAGCCGTAATTTATATCGTCGAAGCACAGCCAAAGGAAATGGCGCTGTACACAGGAGTTCAAAAAGTAAATGACAGTTATATGATTGTTTAAACAGGTATACGTCCTGAGCTGTGAGTTTAATGTCTCCAGAGATGACGCATTCTTCACATTGTCGGGAAGACTGTTCCATGCAGTTGGTCCAGCGACAGAGAAGGAACAGTCGCCAAACCTCGTAGCAGACCGCGGGACTTGTAGCAGATTTTTTGAAGAGGATCGTAGCCGACAAATTGTGTTGCCTCTCATCACTTAACGTGACTTCGCCACAATACAACGGCATGATAAGTACACTGACTCACCAAATGGTACACTGAGCACTGACTTACTTACCCGCTGATCGATTGGCTGGCTAACTTACTGGCTGGCTAACCGATTGATTGGCTTACTAGTTGGCAAGCAGAAGTAAGCGTAGGTAGATTTAAAGTGAGGCTCTCCGACTGAGTGACCCGAAAGACAGACACACAAGAGTAGGCAGACAGACAGACAGGTAGACAGACAGACCTATTGCTGACATGTTCAACGGCACAGAGAAGGTTGACAGCTGGAGATACTCATAAGCTTACGGGTTGAACACAACCGAAAGAGACGGTGATAGGAAGAAGACTAGAAGAGCTATAAGACAGAGCTTTAGAAAGACTGACAAAGAGACAGATATATAAGGACAAAACGACAGTCGTCTCAAGCAGTCTCTCCCTATCCCTCTCTCTATTTCTTTCCCTATCCGTCTTGTAACTAAACGCCGGCTTTTGTTCCTTTTCTATTTGATTGCGTTAATTATCCTGGGGCACTGATAGATTGAAAGACGGATCATCTTACTCAGCAGCAGAGAACCCCCCCCCTCCCCCCCGTGGCCTACAACGATTGAGTACACACAGCCATTGACTCACATCTACATAACAATATACTACATAAATATACATCCATTACTACATATTATATATATATATATGCGGTATGCATACACGTATCTATAAGGAATAACTTCTGTAGTAGCGTCTTTGTACATGTAATTGAATATGTATATGTATCATATATGTCAAATTGTGCCCTTAGCCAACTCAGCTACGAGTACACCGACCGTACACTGTTGGTGAGAAGATGAGACGGCGAGGGAGAGGACTGGCCACCAGCCCTCATATGCCGAGGCTAAGAAAATGAAGTCGCTAACACTTCATACCCATGACTGCCTCAGGGCTAGCTTAAGGGACTGCTCTTCCTCTTCTTCTTGTATATGTATGTATGTATGTATGTGTGCGTGTATGTATGTATGTATGTATGTATGTATGTATGTATGTATGTATGTATGTATGTATGTATGTATGTATGTATGTATGTATGTATGTATGTATGTATGTATGTATGTATGTATGTATGTATGTATGTATGTATGTATGTATGTATGTATATGTAAATATATATGTTTGTTTGCTGCAAGTGATGGTGGTAGCGGTGTGGTTATGGTGGTGATCGTAGACGTGGTGGTGATGGTAGAGGTGGCGGTGACGGTTTTGGTGGTGGTGACAGTTTTGTTGTTGATGATGCTGACGGTGATATTCACCTGCTGGTAGTGGTGGTGTTCGTAGCGATTGCAGTGGCGGTGACCGTGGTGCTGGTGATCAATGTGGTGGTGACGATGATGAGGAGGATGGTGGTGCCGATGATGTTGCTAATGGTGAAGGTGATAGTATTGCAGGTGGTCGTGGTCTTAAATGCGACGATGATGGTGGTAGTAGTGATGGCGGTGGTAGAGGTATACAGTCATAGGCGTCCTGAGGGGGACAAGGTGGGCATGCCCCCTGGATTTTGGAAATTGTCTAGTTTTCTGTGTTAATGAATAGCTATTCCATGAAAAAACGTCATTTTCCCCCTCAAGAAAAATGTTGCCCCCAGACAATATTTGCCTCCCCCCTATAAAAATTCAAGCGGACGCCCATGTGTACAGTCGTGGTGTAGTCGTCGTAGGTCTTATTTCGCTTGCGTATTTCCGTTAAAGGCGGTGGCGGTGGCGGTGGTGCTGGTAGTGGTGGCCATATTCCCTCGTCCGTCGGGCTAAGCTAGCTGTCAGAGTCGACGTCGTTGGAATGAGATTGATGGCCGCCAATTGGACGCAGGGCTGATGGCTTCCGTAGAAAATGCAACGACGAATAACACAACCATTCGTCTATACATTCATCATCATCATCACCACCAGCCCTGCTTCAGTCGTCCACGCTTCCTTCCAGTCTCCTCCTCCTCCTCCTTCTCCTCCATCTCTCCTTCTTCCTGTGAAGCCCAGAATGCGTTGCGTTTCCGGCCGCGCCGCCGGAAGTGAACGAAGCGGCGAGGTTTGGCGGAAAGGCAAATAAGGCGGCGACGGTTATTCGGTTTCATCGGCGGAGTAATCGCGCGAGATGAAACGAAGAACCGGGCACTTTATTGTGTCGCGGCGAGTTACAATGGACCGCACAGAGAGAGAGCGCACAGGCAACGTGAGACAAAGATACTGAAAAGAATTATGCAACCTGATATGCAACCAAAGACAACGCCGAACAACAGGCCTATATGCAGACAGGCGGTGAATTGACACTACGCCAAAAACCAACAAGATCATTGTGCGCTAAATAAATCGCCGTGATGTGGATTATGGATTCGTGTGCTATATGCGCTATATAAAAAGTCGGTTGTATGCACAAGCATACACAAACACACACACAGAACGCACACAAATACCCGCACAAACAAGCACACCCACAAATACAAACCCAAACACATACAAACACACCCACAAACACACACACACACAAGCACACGTACTACACCCACAAACGGACACACAAACACACACGCAAGCACACCCACAAATTCACATGAACAACCACACATACAAACACCCACACAAACCCACAATCAAACACGCACTCAACCACACACAAACACAAACTCAAACACACACAGACAAACACAAACACCCACACGAACATTCTCAAACACACACAGACAAACAGAGCCATGTATTTGCAAGATCAATACATATGCGACATCAAACACCTATGCAAAATAAATCACGTATGCAGCATAATTCATGCATGCAATAACATAATAATCACATAACATACCATCAATAACACAAATTCACCGCTGTAAAAATAAATTGACATATGCTACATGAATTAGAGTATGTAACATAATTCACATATGCAGAATACCTAACACGTTATGTCACATAAAATTCGCATAAGCAATATCAATCATATGTGCAGCATTAAACACATGTGCAAGATAATTCACACGTGTAACATGATCTCCTTATGTAACATCAATTACATGTCACAATCACCTGTCGCTGGACCTCATGTGTGGAACAGTACATCCGACAACGTGAAGAATCGAGACATTCCAAGTCACGGGTCAAAGACTCAAAACCTGCGGCCCTCCAATAGAGCCCTGCGCCGGCCGCGCCGCCGCCGCCGACATTTCGGGGGCGCCGCCGCCGCCGATTTTTGTTTGTCGGCGCGCCGCCGCCGCCGCCGCCGCCGACAATCTGTCGGCGCGCCGCCGATGCCAGTTTGATATGCTTAATTGTTATTGCTACATTTTTCATGTTTTGCATGATATTGCAAAGATAAGCAAACTATTCTCAGAAATGGCACTTTGATTGGTTTGTTAATGTAGAAGATAAAGAGCGAACATAGCTGATTACAATGTTTGTGGTCTTTATCTTGATACCAAGAATGCGTTGTCTTCCTGACTAAATTCGTTTTCCTTATACTTTGATGATCTTGTCTTTGTGCCATGATACACACAGTCATTTAAAGCGATATCTTGTAACCGGTACAAGTACCCATTGTTTTGATACACCTGTTCCTGTTGCCATTTCCTTAATACCTTGACAACAAAAGCAATATGCAATGCATGCCTTTGAATGTGTACTACAGTATAACAGTATGCCCTCATTCGTTACCTTCATGTTGAATAGCTTCTATAACTTATTGATTGTAGTTTTTGATGCATGTGGTCTTATTACAATGGTGTAAATTTTTGGCTTGATGTTGTAAGATTAGAGGAGTTTATGAGTGCTATTAATATCAAGATATGCCATTTAAGTAATAATTCTGCAGAAGGGAAGGTATAATTGATTAATACTTTTGGCTGGAATCTATTCACGTAAACAGTATCAGTTGACACTGGTTTTGACTTAGTACGTATAGTATCAAGAATGGTCTTTTTCATTTTAATCTGATACAAACAATGGTCTATATGTGGAAACTTTAAATGGCGTGGCACCAATTCAAACGGGCAGCAGACCACCTGGTAAATTCATTGAAAAATTAACAGGAGTGAGGCCACTCGGCCAGTGTATTACCATAGGAAAACGTATTATTTACATTTCACTTCATGGCTTCAGCAGCTTCTCTTACTGGGAGGATGCTGTTATCCAGTATCTGCCATGTGACTTGGTGTGTAGGCCTACACTGTATCAGTGCATATGCAAGTGTATTTATGCAATATGCAAATGCATGCTGCTCAATCTGATTATAATTTGCAATACCTATACAGCTGTGCAGTTTAATTAAGGATGTTCATATTTGTAAGGCAAATGTCTGAAGGTCTCTTCTCTTTCAGTCCCTTTGTATGTAGTTGAGCTTCAGTGTGATGGAGTGGCTTTAGAGAATTTGGCCCTTTGACTGGTCACAGAACCAACGGCTGTTCAACTCTCATAGCGACTCAGATGGTCGTCCGGAGGAGGGGAAGGGGATTTGGCCCCTGGATTTGCAAATAGATTTTCGATGCAAAAACGTTATTTTGCCCCCTGGAAAAATTTTGCCCCTTTGAAAAATTTTGCCCCACTCCGGAAAATTCCTGCGGATGCCCATGGTGACTCATGTTTCTGACTAGGGCACGCCGCGCCGCGCCGCGCCGCGCCGACGCCGACATTTTGTGGGCGCCGCCGCCGCCGATTTTTGTTCGTCGGCGCGCCGCCGCCGCCGACCAAAAATGACCGGCGCGCCGCCGCCGACACTATGACGTCGGCGCAGGGCTCTACCCTCCAATACAGAATACCATTAGGACGTCAGGCAGTCTTTCAAATCGGAATACTACCTGGCCGCCAGGAGGCCAAGTACCGAGACCGCAGTAAACCGCGTCTACTGTTCACAAGTCCAAAATCTAAGCTGAAATCTAACCCTAATCCTAACTTTACCTTCACCTTGTTTCTTAGACATTAAAGCTAAGTAAGTTTTACCAACATAAAAGAAACCGTTTCTTACGGCCACCATGCTAGTTACGAAAGAGGCCACGTTCTGGAATCATTTTACTGGCGGCCCGATAGGTTTTAAACTGTATGAGACGCTCGCGATCCGACGGTCACTTCCTTTAAAATATCACATTTCTGTTGCTGATTTTTTAACTTGTGTACAACGGTTGCACATGTTGTATCGGGAGTTGAACTCGCTTGTACATGTTGCATCAGATGTTGAATCCGGTTGTAAATCTGACATCAGGGCGTTGAACCAGGTTGTAGACGTTGCATCAGAGGTTGAACCCGGTTCCACATGTCGCACCTGGGGTTTGAACCCAGATTCAAAGGTGAAATTTTTTGTACTTTCCACATCGCTGAAATAAAGAAAAAATAAAGATTAAATATATAACCGATACAACAAAATGTGAAACAGACAAACAACTAAACGGTTGTAATCGTTGCATTTCCACGGCTACGGTTGTCTAAAACTACCAGTGACTCAGTCACACTGTTAGACAGTTAGGTGGAACAATCGTTTGTGTCTGTCTGTATATATCTGTGTGTTCACTCAATGTCTGCGTGTATGTCTGTGTGTGTCCTGGCTCAAGTCGTTCTGGCAGGATCTGCTAATAAGTCCTACATTGATGAAGTCGATCTGCTAATAAGTGCTACATTTATGAAGTCGATCTGCTAATAAGTCCAACATTCATGAGGTCGATCTGCTAATAAGTCCTACATTCATGAAGTCGATCTGCTAATAAGTCCTACATTCATGAAGTCAATCTGCTAATAAGTCCTACATTCATGAAGTCGATCTGCTAATAAGTCCTACATTCATGAAGTCGATCTGCTAATAAGTCCAACATTCATGAAGTCGATCTGCTAATAAGTCTTACATTCATGAAGTCGATCTGCTAATAAGTCCTACATTCATGAAGTCGATCTGCTAATAAGTCCTACATTCATGAAGTCAATCTGCTAATAAGTCCTACATTCATGAAGTCGATCTGCTAATAAGTCCTACATTCATGAAGTCGATCTGCTAATAAGTCCAACATTCATGAAGTCGATCTGCTAATAAGTCCTACATTCATGAAGTCGATCTGCTAATAAGTCCTACATTCATGAAGTCAATCTGCTAATAAGTCCTACATTCATGAAGTCGATCTGCTAATAAGTCCTACATTCATGAAGTCAATCTGCTAATAAGTCCAACATTCATGAAGTCGATCTGCTAATAAGTCCTACATTCATGAAGTCAATCTGCTAATAAGTCCTACATTCATGAAGTCGATCTGCTAATAAGTCCTACATTCATGAAGTCGATCTGCTAATAAGTCCAACATTCATGAAGTCGATCTGCTAATAAGTCCTACATTCATGAAGTCGATCTGCTAATAAGTCCTACATTCATGAAGTCGATCTGCTAATAAGTCCTACATTCATGAAGTCAATCTGCTAATAAGTCCTACATTCATGAAGTCGATCTGCTAATAAGTCCTACATTCATGAAGTCGATCTGCTAATAAGTCCAACATTCATGAAGTCGATCTGCTAATAAGTCCTACATTCATGAAGTCGATCTGCTAATAAGTCCTACATTCATGAAGTCGATCTGCTAATAAGTCCTACATTCATGAAGTCAATCTGCTAATAAGTCCTACATTCATGAAGTCGATCTGCTAATAAGTCCTACATTCATGAAGTCGATCTGCTAATAAGTCCAACATTCATGAAGTCGATCTGCTAATAAGTCCTACATTCATGAAGTCGATCTGCTAATAAGTCCTACATTCATGAAGTCGATCTGCTAATAAGTCCTACATTCATGAAGTCAATCTGCTAATAAGTCCTACATTCATGAAGTCGATCTGCTAATAAGTCCAACATTCATGAAGTCGATCTGCTAATAAGTCCTACATTCATGAAGTCGATCTGCTAATAAGTCCTACATTCATGAAGTCGATCTGCTAATAAGTCCTACATTCATGAAGTCGATCTGCTAATAAGTCCTACATTCATGAAGTCGATCTGCTAATAAGTCCTACATTCATGAAGTCAATCTGCTAATAAGTCCTACATCCATGAAGTCCATCTGCTAATAAGTCCTACATTCATGAAGTCAATCTGCTAATAAGTCCTACATTCATGAAGTCGATCTGCTAATAAGTCCTACATCCATGAAGTCGATCTGCTAATAAGTCCTACATTCATGAAGTCAATCTGCTAATAAGTCCTACATTCATGAAGTCGATCTGCTAATAAGTCCTACATTCATGAAGTCAATCTGCTAATAAGTCCTACATTCATGAAGTCAATCTGCTAATAAGTCCTATATTCATGAAGTCGATCTGCTAATAAGTTCTACACTCATGAAGTCAATCTGCTAATAAGTCCTACATTCATGAAGTCGATCTGCTAATAAGTCCTACATTCATGAAGTCGATCTGCTACATTTATAGATGTAGCCAGTCAGTCAGTCAGTTAGTCAGTTATCTGCTAATAAGTCCTACATTCATGAAGTCAATCTGCTAATAAGTCCAACATTCATGAAGTCGATCTGCTAATAAGTCCTACATTCATGAAGTCAATCTGCTAATAAGTCCTACATTCATGAAGTCGATCTGCTAATAAGTCCTACATTCATGAAGTCGATCTGCTAATAAGTCCAACATTCATGAAGTCGATCTGCTAATAAGTCCTACATTCATGAAGTCGATCTGCTAATAAGTCCTACATTCATGAAGTCGATCTGCTAATAAGTCCTACATTCATGAAGTCAATCTGCTAATAAGTCCTACATTCATGAAGTCGATCTGCTAATAAGTCCTACATTCATGAAGTCGATCTGCTAATAAGTCCAACATTCATGAAGTCGATCTGCTAATAAGTCCTACATTCATGAAGTCGATCTGCTAATAAGTCCTACATTCATGAAGTCGATCTGCTAATAAGTCCTACATTCATGAAGTCAATCTGCTAATAAGTCCTACATTCATGAAGTCGATCTGCTAATAAGTCCTACATTCATGAAGTCGATCTGCTAATAAGTCCAACATTCATGAAGTCGATCTGCTAATAAGTCCTACATTCATGAAGTCGATCTGCTAATAAGTCCTACATTCATGAAGTCGATCTGCTAATAAGTCCTACATTCATGAAGTCAATCTGCTAATAAGTCCTACATTCATGAAGTCGATCTGCTAATAAGTCCAACATTCATGAAGTCGATCTGCTAATAAGTCCTACATTCATGAAGTCGATCTGCTAATAAGTCCTACATTCATGAAGTCGATCTGCTAATAAGTCCTACATTCATGAAGTCAATCTGCTAATAAGTCCTACATTCATGAAGTCGATCTGCTAATAAGTCCTACATTCATGAAGTCGATCTGCTAATAAGTCCTACATTCATGAAGTCAATCTGCTAATAAGTCCTACATCCATGAAGTCCATCTGCTAATAAGTCCTACATTCATGAAGTCAATCTGCTAATAAGTCCTACATTCATGAAGTCGATCTGCTAATAAGTCCTACATCCATGAAGTCGATCTGCTAATAAGTCCTACATTCATGAAGTCAATCTGCTAATAAGTCCTACATTCATGAAGTCGATCTGCTAATAAGTCCTACATTCATGAAGTCAATCTGCTAATAAGTCCTACATTCATGAAGTCAATCTGCTAATAAGTCCTATATTCATGAAGTCGATCTGCTAATAAGTTCTACACTCATGAAGTCAATCTGCTAATAAGTCCTACATTCATGAAGTCGATCTGCTAATAAGTCCTACATTCATGAAGTCGATCTGCTACATTTATAGATGTAGCCAGTCAGTCAGTCAGTTAGTCAGTTATTTATTTAGTCAGTCAGTCATTGAATCAGCCAATCAGTCAGTCAGTCAGTCAGTCAGTCAGTCAGTCAGTCAGTCAGTCAGTCAGTCAGTCAGTCAGTCAGTCAGTCAGTCTGTCTGTCTGTCTGTCTGTCTGTCTGTCTGTCTGTCTGTCTGTCTGTCTGTCTGTCTGTCTGTCTGTCTGTCTGTCTGTCTGTCTGCCTCTCCGTGACTGCAGATGTAACTGTGACTGTTAAACACGGAAATCATCATAAGAACTCGGAAGCCTCCGATCGATGATGACGTCAGAGACCGGATGCGCCGTGGACGCTGATCGTTCGGTGGACTCGTCGCCAGAGGGCAGAGGACGAGGACGAGTCACGTGATCGATGTCTTTGTATCGTATTGCGGTTGCTCTCGTGTATTCGCAAGCAATAACAGTTAGGATGTCATGTTATTGACTCTGGAATACCCGCAAGCAATTCAATCTCAAAAGCGCCGATCTCATCATCGTAGTCGTCGCCGACTTCATCGTCGTCGTCGTCGTCGACTCCATCATCATCGTCGTCGTCGTCGTCGTCGTCGTTGGTAATCATAGCCTGTACGTCACCGCGGGATGTAAGGGGAGAATTGAGGAAGCGATCGGAAGGAAGGAAGGAAGGAAGGAAGGAAGGAAGGAAGGAAGGAAGGAAGGAAGGAAGGAAGGAAGGAAGGAGGGTGGGAAAGAAGGAAGGAAGGAAAGAAAGAAAGAAAGAAGAGTTGGAAGTATGGAAAGAAGGAAGAAAGGAAGATAGAAAAACAAGATAGGGAGTAAGGAAAAAAGGAAGGAAAGCAGGATGGAAGAAGGAAGAAAGAAGATAAAGAAGGAAGGGATAGATGGAAAATGCGAACGAGGAGGAGTACGTCTAAGAGCTTTTTTTATTGCGACCTCGACCTTGAAGTGTCTTTGGGGAATGTCAACGGGTGTGTCACCTCAAGGAATAAACCCACAGATTCGAGTAAATAGTCCAATTCTAAAAACGCTGGTCTACACTCTACAGCGCCTTGGGTCGGACGCTGAGAGGGGCTTTGGAACCCCAGTTCACGGTCACCAACCTCTGAACAATTGCCTCGGTGATACATTCATCTTCCTACCATTGGGAGAGTTGAATAGAATTTATACTCCGTGATATTTTACATTCGGGATCTGCTACTTAGTACTACCCTTGATAAATCTGGTCGACAAATAAGTACATAATAGTAGCACTTTCCATCTATTCTAAGTGCTACAGCTGACCAATGAAACCAGCTAATAAGTTCTACAGTCGATCACTTCGATCTGCTATTAAGTGCCATTCATGATTTCGATTTCTTAATGAATGCTACATTTCACCAAAGTCAACATGTGCTACAGGTGATCAAAGTGATCTTCTAATAGATAATCTATAGCTGATCAACTGAGTACGTCAGCTAACCAGCTACTCCGGATGATTGAGTAAGGACTGTAATGTAATGTGAAGTAGCTGATCATACATTACGCCTTTCGATCAGTATTAACGCTCTCCTCTCCCCTCCCCCACTCGTCGCCTAAGGTCCTTCACCCACCGTCTGCACCAACCTACACCCACCCGCCTTCTCCGGGATTCGATTTTCGCCAAGGGCGACAATTCCAACCCATCAATAACAAGTCTACTTCATCGTTCAGTCTCTGTCTGTCTGTATGTCTGTATGTCTGACTGTCTCAATGTCTGCCTGTCTGTCTGCTTGTCTGTATGTTGGCCTGTCTGTCTGTCTGTCTGTATGTATGTCTCTGACTCTTTTCATCATCGCCACTGGCTTCCATTCCCAATCATGACATATAAATGGGACGCCCGCTACAATTCTACATCGAAAACATACAGACAGACATACAGACAGACAGACAGACAGACAGACAGACAGACAGACAGACAGGCAGGCAGGCATACAGAAAGAGAATACGTCTAAAACAATATATCTACATTTTATATCCAGGGATAGCGTTTCTATATATACGTATATATTCTTATAATATATACAGAAAAATATACACATGATTATTAGTACGCATTTATTAAGTGCCACTACCTAATCGATGGCGCTGACCATTTCTGACTGAAGGACTTGCTCAATGTCCCTACACAGTAACCCTATCTCAGAATTTCAGGAATTTAATGCATATTAACGTAAATGCAAATGTTCGAAACTTCTCGGCGCCACCCGAAAGCTGGTTCAGATAGACCAGCTTAATACCGGAGTTGTATAAAATAAAGACCCAGGTTGTTTGGTTGGTTCCTGGAGCCAGAGCAGGAACTGGGGGGGGGTATGTTTCCAAATATTAGAGTTGGCAGGTCATGGGCGGGGCAATGTGCTTAAGGAAACATACCCCGTGACCTATCTCATTAATATTCATTGCAGATGATGTCAAGTCTCTGCCCCTTAGTTACATGTTTGTTCCGATAAGACAGTCGTTCTTTTCGGAGACATCTGTTGCAAAAGCAACTGGTTCAAACATTTTGTAGCCTACAAATTAAGAATCATATTTTATTTGCTAATATTTTAACAGGGATAATTCTATTACAGATTAGGGAGTAAGATAAAAAAAATAACACACCTAAAGTGTTTCCCTGCCAGCCCCCGTATACGCAGCCCATACAGGACCCATATTCCCATATAAGACCCGTATGGGTTCCATCTAATGACCATGGAAATGTTGGCAGGGATAATAAAAAATTTTATATTTTTTTCTTCTTAAAACTAGTGCAGAAATATGGAACCAAAGCAGGGCAACTTATAAGGACTTGATGGTTGTGGTGAAGATGAACAAGGCGACCGGTCCTTGCTTCACTTAGCTTTCTCCCAGTGTGGGAATTGTAGAAAAAGACTGGGGGTTGAACATTTTATCCTTATTTTACAAATTGATGTCAACGAAATTTGAAATCAGCTGATTTCAACGCCAGCACTGTTGCAAGTCAGACTCGAATCAATATCAATTCTTTTGTTGAGAAAAATCAAAAATGAATACTCGATACACCATGGAAATGTCTTCTCTTTGTCGTAGACTCGGAGTCAAATAATGCTATAATAACCCCCGGCGGTGCAATGAAGACTTAACTGTGGGGTCCTAAGCAAGACTATAGGCGGCTGAACCCCCAACCACCCTCGGACAATTCTCACCCTGCTTTCTCCCTTTTCCTTTCAGTTTGTAGCAGGGCTGTAGTCGAGGGTATACGCGGGTATACAGCGTATACTCACCTCTAGAGGCCGTATACTCACCTCACAAAAATTTATATTTATTTATATTAAAATAGCGTATACTCGCAAAATACTGTAGCGTATACTCACCTCTAATTTGTTTCGGAAAACTAACCGGTAGCGTATACTCACCTTTAATTTTACCACTACAGCCCTGGTTTGTAGGCTATAGAACACAAGATGTCACACGCACAATCCTAACATACATTCTTTGCTTGCCTTGTGCAATGTGCAGGTGTTCAATCAATCGCTATCTGATTCAACGCTCTTATTTCTGTCGCCGTTCTGGCATATGTAACCTAAACGATAAACTTTCCAGCATGCCTTATTTTCCTTATCCACCATATAGCAAACCTCAGCAACCCTTGCAAATTCTTCAAGCCACAGTTTCACTTCATTCTTGTTTGCATAGATGTCGCCCCTCATACCACGACAGTTTTTCGTTTATTTATAGGCAAAAATTGTCATAAAAATAAAATGAAAGTGCTTCTTGAACAATTGTCAAAACTAGACTTGCAGTCTATGGCTTCAAAGTTTCATGAATTTCCTACATTAAAACAATTTTCATAGAAACAAAGAACGCGACCCAAAATCCCCAGATTAACACCTGCGCCAAAAGTTCGGAATATTAATGAGATAAGTCACCTCTGTGAGTAACGATGCCATTTCGTCTCCCGATGGTAGCTTATTTCTGAAATTTGAATCCCGGACAAGCAAGGTCTGCATACACGGGGTTCTTAAATAACTGGGCACCCATTCAAACGGGTAATCCCGATCAATTCACTAAAGAAATTAGCATGGTCGAGACCATGTGGAAAAACCTGTCCATTTTCATTTGTTTTTATTTAGGACGTATCATCACTTCTATAGCTTACATCGATACTAATTCTACCGTCTGATGAACAAGGCAAGCGTACGCAAACAACTAACCCAAATCGATACACGCAACTCTCTCAGTAGACTCGAACGCGCAGCCGATGGCTCATACACTAGCGGCGCGCTACCGAATATACGACAGTGTCATACGTTCCACACAGGATATCCTTCCACAAAGAGGAGCGAGACTAGGGGTGGATAATTATCCTCATTCCACCTATACCAGACACCGACCAGGTCAATCGAGGCAGACTGTTGCTCCATCAGGCGGGAAACCATAAAACCATCGCGTCCGGAATCGCTCGGTATGGAACGCCAAATGTCAAACAATATATTCATCCAATCAATATGTATACGTTCGTGTGTACACATATCACATTATAAATATAAATATATATATATATAAATATATATATATATATATATATTTGGTATACACGTCCCATATATATATATATATACATATATTATATATATATATGAATACAGTAAATATACATTTATATTGATATAAGCAGTATACACGTATATATCCCAACTGGAAATATATATATATATATGTATATATATATAGATGCCATAATAACTCATGTGTATAAATATATGTATAAATAAATAAATTATATAGTTAACCATAAATATTTGCCTCGATATTTATGAACGACTTGCACACACATTGGCATATATATATATATATATATATATATATATATATATATATATCCATGGATATCTATAATGAAAACTCAGATATGCGTGAATATATATATATATATGTATATATATGTATGTATATGTATGTATGTATATATGGCCGTCGTAATCGTTCATTTCCATCGAGAGCGTGTATACAGAGAGCACCAGCCACAGCATCGGGGGGGGGGGAGGCGGGGGTGATGGGACCCAGACAAGATAGAAAACCATATAGGCTTATACGTGATCGTATCGGCGAATATCAAATAAAGCGAATAATGGCCTGACGGATGGACGGATCGAAGCAGGGATCAAGCGAAGAAATTGAAAGGACGGGAAGTAGGGAGGGAGGGAGGGAGGGAGGGGGTTGGGCAGGTGTACTCACCGACGGACAGAGGCAGACACAGGCAGCAAGACATACAAGCATGCATATGTGCATACATGCATGGGTGTATACGTTCTCGTATAGAGAGGTGTATACACGTGTATATACATAGATACATAGATAGATAAACACACACATACATACATACATACATACATACATACATACATACATACATACATACATACATACATACATACATACATA
>OY744617.1:27236424-27278924 GCA_963556255.1 Allolobophora icterica
GCGACCGGGCCATCAGCCGGGGACGGATGACTGGCGGAGGGGGATGGACGAGGAGGGAGGACGAACGCGGGGATGCTCGAGCCGTGGATGCTGCTGCAGAGGCTGAGGGTGAGGATGAGGAGGAGGCTGAGGACGACGTCGGTCGATCGGAGGCAGCAGGAGAATCATTTCCACATATGTGGTATTGATCAACGACGTCAACAGATTCAATCGATTGCGTATCGTTCCACGACAGAGGATGACGAGGAGGAAGGAGGAGGAACGAGAAGGATAAGGAGGAGGAGGAGGAGGAAGAGGACGAGTGAGGAGAATGGAAAAGGATGAGGAATGAGGAGAAGGAGGACGATTGGGGACAATGGAAAAGGACGAGGAATGAGGAGGACGACGATTCAGGAGAAACAGACGAAGAATGAGGAGGAGGAAGAGGAGGAGGACGAGGTGGACGATTGAACAGAATGGAAAAGAACGAGGAATGAGAGGCAGGACGATTATGGAAAAGGACGAGGGATGAGTCCGTAGCAGGACGAATAAGGATGGAGGACAATTGAGGAAAATGGAAATGAACGAGGAACGAGGAGTATTGGACGACTGATGAGAAGGAGGACGATTGAGGAGAAGGAAAAAGGACGGGAATGAGGAATACGACGAATGCGGACGATGAGGACGATTCAGGAAAAGGAAGAATGCAGAATGCAAATGAGGTCGAGAAATGGCCAGGAAAATGATGATAAAGAAGAGGACGCGGACCATTGGAAAAAGACGAGGAGGAGTCAGTAGGCGACGAGAAATGATGAGGGATGAGAAATGAGGAAAATGGAAGGAAACGACTTAGAAGAATGATTGAGAGGAATGAGAAGAATGAGGAATTAATTATAAGGACGAAAATGCTCAGGAGGAGGAATGGGTGGAAGAGGAATGAGGAGAGGAATGAAAAGGAATAAGAGGAATGAGAAATAAAAATGCCCAGGAAGCTGAAAAGGACTAGGAGGACCTTTGGATCTTGACCTGGAACCGATTTCACCCCAACTGCCTACCGATTTTGTTTTGCCTGAGCACCTGTGAATAAGCTAGTTCCGCGTTATTTTCGGGCGCTGTATAGAAATTTCGAGATTACGACTACAGTTAAGAAGAACGAAATGAAGGAATGAGTAGGACGAGGCGGATTCGAAGGCTGGGAAATATGAAGTGACCAATCATTTAATCAATTAATCAATCAATTAAATAGTCACCAGTAAAGCCTGACTGTATCCGTAATCGTAATCTCGAGATTTGTACAGCGCCCAAAAAAAGCCAAGTCGCGAAAACCAGCTTGTTCACAGGCGCGAATCATCACATCGACCAGTCACCAGCAAACCAAAATGACACAAAATCAATCGCAAAATGACACAAAATCAATCGCTAAATGACCAGTGACTAACACAGCAAGATCGTGTCCACGACCTACAGCTACAATACACGCTCTGGTTCCTAGTAGTCTATGACAAAGATATAAAAATGGAATAACATGGGTCACTGATGACGAACCTGCGTAACTAGGGCGCGTGATGCATTCTGGTCTATCTACGCGTATAAAAATTAATTTTAAAAACGAGAATACAAGTTTTTTTTAAAACTTACATTGCACATTTAATGACTGCACAAGATTACGGCATGCTACATAACTTTAAGGTTGAATAAAAATATTTAATTTTACTAAAATTTTAATTGTAAATTATTTAAAAATTTTACTAAAAGGCCTCAAGTGAAAATACTTTGAGACAACAATGTTATTGAATCGCTACGATTCTTACGAACGCTCACTCGCGCGAATGGGCGGAGCTTAATTGCCATTCATATCACGTAACTTTTATTGATTTGCACATGACCCAATTACGGCCGTGCCAGCCAAATAATTCTTCCAGTGGCTCATCTTGTTCTTTTCTGAAAATCTTTGGTCTAAACTTGATTCCCATGACAAGGTTCCGCAAGGTTCAGAAAGGTCGGGACCAAGTTCCGATGTTAGGGTCCTTGGCCTAGTACGATTTGCAGGGAGTATATGCACGTGCGCCTATTGGCGCTGGACTTCTCTCGAGCATTCGATACGGTCCGGCACTCCCTTCTCGCCGAACAGCTTACTTCCCTGCCTATACCCGATTTCTTATTCAACTGGATAATTGCGCTCCTTCATGACCGTCAGCACTGTACTAAATTTCTCGGAGTAATCTCTTCATATTGTAAAATAAACGCCAGCATCATACAAGGTTCTGGCCTAGGACCACCGCTCCACTTCTTCGTAGCCATCAAAGGACTCAGACCAATCAACCCAGTGAACCTCCTACTCAAATACGCTGATGATTGGTATACCTTCTGATTCCGGCCTCTGCCATTCTCACTACAGTAGCTGAGCTGGAGCATATCAGCAAATGGGCTGCAGTCTCCTGCAACCTCATGCTCAATTGTGCAAAATCCAAGGAGATGATGATAGTTAGGCGCCCCAGCTCAGGGTCAATTGATTTCCCCTCCTCTGTCCGTGGCATCGCTAGGGTCACTGAGTCGGGTTTCCTTGGTGTGACTATATCCGACCGCTTGTGCTTCGACTCCCATGTCCAACGCTTACGCACTAAGGCTGGACAATCCCTTTACGCCTTACGCTGCCTCACCGCCCATGGTCTCGAGGGGCCCCGTCTGCACGATGTAGCCCGAGCAACCACGCTTGCAAAGCTGCTATATGCCTCACCAGCCTGGTGGGACTTTCTAAATGTTGAACAGCGCTCCCGTCTCAGCGCGCAAGTCAAGAGACTGGTGCGACTTGGGTATCTACCGGCAGGTTTCGAATCATTTGATGCTCTATGTGATTATGTTTGACTGAGTAAACGAACCTTTTACCTTAAAATAAATCGTTTAATCTATCAAACTGCACACCTCGTGTCAGAAGACACGCGATTTTAGGCCCTGTAATATTCATGTAAGTATTAAGCCACACTGTCGTCGTCGACTCAATCGGTTAGACAACAAGAGAATCTCGTACAGTACGGTACATAAATTAGTAGTCTACCAGCTCAACAAATTAACGGCAGTAGAGGACGCCAGTGTCAAGTTTACAGTTAGTTCAAGAAACTTCAAACTGCTGAGTAGTTACTATTTTAGTCTGTAGCTTAACACATTTTAATCTCTCCATTTTCACCGTAAAACTGAAAAAAAAACAACTCTACAGCTTTCACTATACGAAAACATAAAAAAGGATCATAATTTGCACTGAACTTCAAATCAGGTTAATACGATAGTTGTGTGTTTACGTCATTACATCACGTGGGTCATTGTGTGACGTAGCTGCAAAAATAGTAAACTATTTCATAGTCGAGTCGAGAAAACAACGACTTATCAAAACATTTGATCGACACGACTTGCAAATCGATCAAGTCGAAGGTTTTCGATCCGAGTTTCGACTCGACCGATCACAGCGTATAACATAGTTCGAGAATTCGTGACTAAATTTCGTAAAAATTCGTGAATTTTTGGCCTATATTAAAATTCGTACAAATGGGGAGGGGGATAGAGTAGTGGTAACACTCATGGCCAGGAGAGCATAGGGTACGCGGATCGACTCCCGTAACCCCCCCCCCTCTAGGGCGGTGCCTTGCATGGCTGCCAAACCGTGTGTTTAATTAAGATATTGATTGTACTTTCATGTTTCAATGTAATCTTACTGCGTCTGTCGGTTTGAAATAATAAAGAATATAAATATTAATTCGTTGGGCTATTATTATTGAGCCTTATTTTATGACAGTGGCGTTTTGCAATAAGCAGCGTAAGCAACATCACTGGCACGTGACTGTTGCGTAAACGGCATGAATGACGTCACTGTTTGTCTGTTGATGCTGAACGATAAATTTTATCACGCAGTTATTAAAAAATATTGGCTGCAACGGGGCCTAGATTTGGGGCGGGCCGGGGCGGTCCGGGCCAAGCCACACATTTGACAAAGCGGGCCGAGTCCGGACCGTGCTCGACGCGGCCCCAACAGGCCGTGTTCGGTCCGTGCTCAGCTTTATTTTTGATGCACAGTTCAGCGTCTTGTGGTTGACGTCGACAGAAATTATTTTGAACAGGTCTCACCGTTCATATTATTATACAGGACTGTAGTGGTAAAATTAGAGATGAGTAAACGCTACCAGTTAGTTTTCCGAAACAAATCAGAGGCTAGTACAAATATTCTTGTGAGGTGAGTATACGGTCTCTAGAGCCGAGTACACGCTGTATACCTGCGTATACCCTCGACAACAGCCCTGCATATATATATTTATTTATTTATTTATTTATTCCGGATATTTCTATAGCGCCTCTCGAAGTCAACTACTACTCAGAGGCGCTCCCGACTACAGCATTTGATACTGTGCCGGAATTTTCACGCCGAAGCGCCACGAGCAATTGCGAGTGAAGGACTTGCCCAAGGTCCGTACGCAGCGGCTAGAGTGGGATTCGAACCTGCAACCCTCCGGTCACAAGGCGCCGAACTTACCACTGAGCCACCACGCCCCACAATATATATAATGTGTGTGTGTGTGTGTGTGTGTGTGTGTGTGTGTGTGTGTGTGTGTGTGTGTGTGTGTGTGTGTGTGTGTGTGTGTGTGTATTGATGCGACACAAAAGACAGAGATACGGACGGTGAGAAATGTTCAAAATAGGCCTAATATTTGCCGAGTTCTTCAGTATGATGTAATAAAGAATTAGGCCTACACTTTAGAGTGATCGCAGTTAATTAGTAGCTTTTCATGCATGCTAAGTGTAATCCATACTGGAGTCTATGCTGCGCAAATGAATGGTCTCTTCACTCTGTTGTCCAAACTGTCTCTGTCAAACACGTTAGGTTGCTACAGCCCATATGCAATCATGGATGAATATATACCTCCATCTGTCGAATGTCTTAATTCAGTCTCGGCGCCATATACACCACTGTCTCTAGCGCCACTCTTTGACAAGCCATCAGTAGATGGCGATAGGGTAATGTCGTTGGTTATGGAGAGGAGAGATACAGAAATGTGGCCCAAGGCTGTAGAAAAGTTTGTGTTAACAAGCATCCTAAAAGAATAATAAATCATGAAGGATTTTATCGTAGCCGAGACTAGCGATGGAGTAGTTTGGCGAAGACCGTTGGAACACCATCAGCCGGAGATGGGTCGACAAGGCAGCTTTGACAGCTCAAATTCTCATCTGCAAGAGCTATGTGGCCGGATTGTCCCGAGAGGCGAAGATTCAGCAGACGTCTGATCGAAACCGATGACTGGATGCATAGGCGTGGACTCTGGGGGAGCGGGGGCACGTCCCCCTATAAAATTGAGATGAACTGTATACCAAGTGCAACAAGTGTAAAATGAATAGTCAAATGCCCCCAACATTTTGGACAAGTTTACGCCAGTGACTGGATGTGTTGAGAATATCCAGACAAAGCCACTTCCACACAAAGGAGGTAAAACGTCAGGTCCTGAATAAAATGGCTTGCGTTTCCGTACCAGTGGCGCAACTGAACTTCTAAAATTACATAAGTTGGAGGATACTAGATGTTTCGTGGCTTAGGTATGCACGTATGCTCAATCGATCCATCGTTATTCTTCGGGCAATATTCCGCGAGCATATTTTCCTTACGGGGGGGGGGCTCATCCACAAAGGACGACCGCAATGAGGGAGGGATCATCCAAATGCAGACAAGGGGAGGGTTTATGACCAGTGCAGACGACCGCATCTAAATTTTTAAAATTTTGATACAGACATTTTTTAAACACCACCTTGTTTCAACCTTCCCCGAAAGACGAAAAGGTCAGTGAGGTGATTGCCTAAAACCTCATGCACGGTATAAACTTTACTGTTAATTTAGATGCTTTTGTTACTGCACATCCCGAGATGAAACCCGAACTGTCACTTAAACTAGGGACCTGCGAAGCTTCGATATTCGATTCGAAAACGAATCGGACGGCGGTATTCGATTCGATTCGAAAATGATGTCATGATTCGAAAAATTTCGAATCATTTAGCGGAAAAATTATTAGCCCTTGACGCAATTTGTTCCAAACTAATTGGATTAATTGTTTACTGCGCGTGGATTGGTTGTTGAATTTCTGCGTGAAACGCGGCATGCGATGACAGCAAACCCTCTGAAAAGGGTTTATAATTTAGAATCCAATAGGCCTACTCAGAGCTTCTCGTTTGAAAATAGTAGGCGGTTTGAAAATCGATCGCGCTGGATTTAGGTAAGAGATGCGCGGTCGACCTCTAGAGCTTTGTGTACAGCCTATTTTGTATAGCTGCATATTAGGCCCTATTAGTGACTCCACGAATGAAGTCATGAGGCGTGAGGTGTCGACCGTGTTGTTATGAACAATCATATTGTATGGAACTTAGAGCGATCACTTAGCAGTCATTAGGTCACGGCACGCATTCACCGCTGCCGCAAGTAAGTAAATTAATGTAATGTAAATTAGATAAATAAAATAATGGTCTGGCTCCAGTTCCGTCTATCGTCTTGGAGTTTAACTCATCGAGCGAAGACCGACGGTGCGACGCCTTCCGCTAGGCGAGGGATTAACCGCTCGCCCGCACCTTTGCTACACGAGCGACCAAGGAGAGCGATGGATCGATCGCCACAAATGAGAAGCTCTGTAATAAACTCCGCTTAGATGTATGTACACCAAAGTGCGGGTATGCAATTGGCACAAAGGATATACTTAATTAATTAATTAATTAATTGTGTTATTTTTTAATTCTGTTAATAGAGCTTATAATGTTTAGTTTAATTGATTTTAAACTGCAGAAAAGTCATTGATACTGTGGTACGCCTGTGCAATCAAGCTTCATTAATACGAAACTGGTACCCGCTGATTCGATTCGAGATTCGATTCGAATTCGAATCTTTACCCCCGATTCGATTCGAGATTCGATTCGACTGAAAATTTGTGATTCGCAGGTCCCTAACTTAAACGTACACAGGAACTTGAAATAATTGTAAAAAAGAATGACAACGTTAAAAATTAGGTTTGGCGTGCGGAAGTCCGCAAAGGGGAGGGAGAGTAAAGCCACATGCGGACCAGGGGGGGCGGGAGTGTTCCAAAGTAGGTCATATATAATGCGGAGTCCTTTTTGGATGACCCCAAGGACACGTCATTCTGGCAATCAAGCGGAAATTTTGTGAGCGGCTGGGTTCATCGTTCAAACGTCATAATAATGAGCCATTACACTACCGAAGAGGCGAACTAAAACACTTGGAACGAACGCTGATTTATTGAATTTTATTAAACGCAAAAATACATTTCAAAGTCAGCAGAGACGAGATTTTACGAGAACTCAACATTTGTTTGAACAAACAGCAGTAGGCGACGCAACAAAGAATCCCAGATCGTTCTATCCTGCAACAAATTACGGTGGCTCCATTTAGCCACGTCTACTGGAATTACGCCGACCCTTGTAGGGGCAAAGAATGTTAAATTATGTAGCGCCACCTCGAGAAACCAACACTAAATGTGCGGCAGCTTAACACAGTTATCACTCTATAGAATTTATTGCTTACTTCAATTTCCCCGTTTTGGTTTAAGAAAACGTGGAAAGTTTCGGAAGACAGCAATCCACGGTACGAATTTTTTGGCAAAACAACTGCCAAACGTTCCACCTACGTTGAGCGCAGACCTAGAGTTGCTAGTTGCTACTAAAGGAATGAATGTACCAATCAAATGATACCCATTCAAACAGACAACACGCTGTTTATGTTACACACATACAATAGATGGCATAGAATATAATTTTCAGAAACTCCTAAAATTTTACGAAATCCAAAGGTCAAATACAACCTGAATCTTGGGTGGCCTTAGTTTGGTTGCTTTTCGGGTACTCAACCTTGGAAGGTTTCGTTGATAGGAACACACCAATAGTGATTCCCAGCTTAGCCCAACACATTCCAGTGAATTTGCATATCTGATATAAAAAAATACACCCAGTATTGGCACCATCCCATCCCTTGAACTTTTGCCTTAAATGACTTGAACATAACGTTTCAGAAGCAATGACAAACTGGAAAATATTGCTACTACGAGAAATAACTTCTCTAAACACATACAAACAAGACAAATACAAATGCTTGTTAAACTTATCTGGAAAACAATGACCAGACAGCCAACGTGTTAGAAGCGGACATCGGGGTGTGGCTGGGAAAAAACTCTACACATCTTAAAACTTAATTATAATCCAAAACACACAAACAATGTAAACTTACTTCTAACCGACAATAATAATAATAAAAATAATAACGCAACAATATCTCAGTTCTAACGATGATGATGATAATAATGTATAGCTAAAGTCCTAACAACAAAATGGTGCCAAAAGAAACCGTGGTCAAATGCAATATCAGCAAATCACTTGCAAACGTTCTCAAACAAGCAACCTCGCAGAAGCAAGCCTCTATTGTCTTCGGATTACTGATTTGCAGTAATTTTCAGTGGCTAACGATGATTACGAAGCTGAATCTCACAAGTACAAACTAACTGTAAACTAATTCCAGAGATTCTGGCACAACTGCAAAATGTTGTTGCTTGCAAGAGAATCGGTCAATAAGGTATATGATGCCTCAAACCTTCTGCAACGATGCACAAAATCGAAGCAGAAAGACTGTTTGTATACATCTCTAGAATGTTGAAGAACACGTGAAATTGACTGTAACAAAGTGTTGAGAAACAGAACGCCAAAGGCCACATGTTCTACCGCTTTCGATCAAATGGCACCATTTCACAAAGCATTATGCATGATAAACGAACAAAAACTGCGAGAAAAAATGAGTTTTCATCAAACTATCACAAAATAGGAATATAAGCTTAAACGACAGTTTCAAACAACAACTGCTAATACTACTCTTGAAAACAATCGAAAACTGTCCCTGTCTCAAATGATCTTGCCTTCCAGTACTACAAACTCCTTTTTCATCGGTAAAACACTAAATCTCCCTCGGCTTTTACTTCTATCGAATCCCTTGAACAAACAAGATACCCTCTTTAGTGCTGTAAAACATCGTCTACCACTCCAGACAAAAACCTCGAATCTGTTCCCAGATTTCTTTGCAAGGCCCATCAAATCGACTTCTGTTTAGTTCTTGGACTTGTGACCATTGGTTACTCGGATTTAAACACCAGCACTCATGGCACTATAGCTTTCCAACGTCAAGATAAAACCGTTCTCAAACAGCAACAACCTCATGATCGCAGACAAAGGAAACCAACGAACGCAAACGAAGTGGACAGGTAACAGTAGTGATCAATAGAAAAACAATCAACACGGTTGAAAAAAGTGATCGCCGAACGTAGAAAAGTACGAAATGCACGTGCTTTCTCTTGCATAAAAACATGATGCCAAGTACAAATACACTGATCTCCATAAGGCTAATAATTAACCACAGAATACGGATGAAGCACGATGTCAGAACTAACATCAGCGTAGCAACAATATAAGCGCCACATCTAACATAACACAAAAGTCACAGAAAGCTACACCAACGTACGCACACAGAATTTGCAAAACGGTTGAATATTCTGGCCTACGATACGCAATGCACCACAAAAACACGTCGGTTGAGCCGCACGTTAATCTCGATATTAACTTTTAGTGAGACGCGGCTCCTGATTTTGCAACAAATGCGGTGGAGTGACAAACAACAAGCTCCCACTACGACTCATACAGTGAAGCAACTTGGCACAGTTAATTGTGACTACTGATTACCTGATCATGGAAACAACGTTCGTAGCAGAGGCAAATAGTGCTCTCAGTCATATCACTTCACTCCTCGCAACACTACTGAGCTGCTACATAGAAACTGAAAAGATTTCAGCGACAACATTTAAATCTACTAAACTGCTTGTTAAGCCTACATACACTGACGCCTGAAACATAATCTATCAATTCTTCACCATCTCACACCAATCTGAGATTCTCAAATAACGCCAACATGACCCTGCAGACAACCACAACACACGGACATATTATGACCATTAGCTGCAACAAAACAGAAATTACCATTGGACAAGATTTTAACAACGCTTTTATTTCAGTGCACAAAATTTTAAGTCTTTCTGTAATTCTCCTTAAACAACTTAGTCTTAATATTCCTCTCAAAGTTGGAACGAAAAAAAAACTTACTACTTCGCAGATTGACTAAACATAAAACAAAAACCCAAAGTTTGTTCATTTTAGGCAACCGCTATTGTGACCGACCGTGAATATTTCTTTTTTAAAACTTACAGAACAAAAATATACAATTACCAGTAGAAAAAAAACGGCAACTGGCATATAACCAAAACAAGTTCAATACTGACAAACAGGTTGCTAGTAATGCCTACAAACCATTTCTAAGCCATTCAGCAAGGGCCAGACATTACCCGTTGGACTGCTTTACTCTGAGATGTTACTTACGTCCAGGAACCTAGCTAGCACTGAGCGAATGCATTTGCATAATTGTGTTTTCTCTTTAAAATAATCTAAAACCAGCCTATTTAGTGAGAATAATTATTAACTAGAGAGCAAGAGGTAATTTAAAAGATGCCAACTCTAAAATATAACAATCTGAACAATAAATCCCTGTCTTCCTAACAGGTCATTTACTAACAGAAGCCAGTAACGCCAGACGGCGAGGTGCATAGGTGAAACGCAAGGACAGCACCCCAAAGTCAACAGCACTTCTAGAAACCACAGTAGATGGAATGTATAAAGATAAATTAACAAGACACCCACCCCTACCAGTCTACCTTCCATTAAAAGACCAGAAACAAAAAATAACACAAATGAGGTGGTAAAGAAGAAGCGCCAAGACAAACGATCCCAGTTTCTACCATTACAACATGGTATAATTGGTATATTTCCGTATGTAGGATTCCGGAAAATCTCATCAACATCGATAACTTAACTGGCAAGAACGTGAAACTGCTGACAAACTGGGAACATCCAATTTCACCACTAAAACAATTTTGATTCACCATAATGAGTATTCTAAGAGCATTCCAACCACAGTCGCAACTCTGAAACATCAGCAATTCGTAGCAATTACCAATTCCCACTTAAAACGATACAATCTGGTTTTACGTTCATACATTGCATGGAAGGCTTCTTTGCACGCACAAGCTTCATGAACAAACACCTCTATTTCCAACCATGACCCATGACTTCGACGTTATACCCCTGCCTACACCCATCCATGGTAATTTACTAAAAAATGGCATTGCTTCAAGCTGCCCCAAACCTGTAACAAGCGCAGAAAACAAGATGGCATATTACTGCTAAACGCGTCTCATAGAAAAATGCAGAAAAAAAACGATCTTCAAAGCGATATGTTCCAACCATGACACGTAAACCTTTGCAAACTCATCAACAAACAACGCATTGAGCTCGGTGAAAACTAAACCGACGAGGCAAAAGCTGCATCTCACGAGCAAGCACAAAGGCAGACAACAACACAGACACAAGACGACACACAGAAAAACTCTTCAAACACTAGTAAATTGCTGACTGGCTTGCATAAGTTTTAGCAACTCTCGTCCTAGCACCGACTTCTTTCGCGCCACAACATTCGCCCAGTATTACCCTTGCGGACAAATTTTTGTGGCATTTGGCAGTCACCAGATGGCAGGTAAAGCTAAAATAGAGCTCGTGTTCAGGGAACATCTTGCCTGATACACTGTAGGCCAACACTTTAGGAAACTATAAGAAACTACACATCACAAAAACCTGACTGTGTAACCGTGCTACTAATCAACTTTCTAAACAAAACACATAACTTGGTTCTCGAATCTCTTAACAACATTAGATAGTTATAAAAACGGTTTAGCATTCAAACAAATGACAAAAACAGCACCAAAATTCTGTGCACCAAAGTTACTGGACAACCTGTCAAACGCTTGCATTAACCTTTGCCGAGTAAACTCTGGCTTTGGTGTAGAGCATCTCAAATCTTCGTAGCCTCAAAACATCAGCCTTCCTTTCTGCAACCAGAATTTCGGTCAGACCTCAATTGTTCGTCAACCAGTTTTGATTACTTAAACTACTGCAAAATGTCAAATGAAACCTCCCAACAAACTCAATTTTGGCCACCGTACAAGGATAAACTTATTGCTTCTCCCGGGAAGAACACCACAAAACACATTAAACAAAATGACTCGTAATTTTTTTATTGTGCACATTCATCATTGCAGCAGAAATCACCAAATATAAACCAATCTACTGCGTACCGATACAGCAGAGGAAAATAAACTCAACTTCTGGAAGCATTCACATATAACGCTACACATTTTCTAAATAATACTAAACACGCTTGTTCGAAAAACCAATACATAGATGTTGAAGATAAAAAACTTTAGCTTAACAGCAACTTTTTAAATAACAGGTTCTAGAAACATTGCTAACAAGTTATTGAAAAATGCAAACCTGCCAGTCAACAGGCTGAAAATATTTATACAAATAAACAAGCAGTTTTACTGAACAAGTAAACACGGCGCGATGTAATAAAATACGAAATAAATTATACACATCAGAAACTACCATAAATTAACTAAGTCACCAAACTTAAAACAAATAACGTCAACAGTTTTATTTGTCAGTAGTTTGTTCGACAAGTTTTGATTGCAACCTTGTGGTTAATCGATTTCAGAAGAAGTTACAATCCAATCAACTAGCCAAGACTGAAGTAGTGATGCTTCATCCAAGAAATAATTATAACTTGGTTAATACCTCAATTCCTGCCACTGCATTCTTACACAAAAAATCTCAAAGCCTTACAGAATGTAGTCAACTAACTGATAATATTATTGATCAGTACTGTTCAAATTTAATTTCAATAAAATTACTGTTGTAGTCTTTCATAATTATTTTCCAGCAAAACAAAAAAGTGAGAACTGGTTTAGCACTTCCAGTATCATTCACTTGTCTCGTTTGCGAGCTGAGGTGGAGCACGTTCAACAGAAAAACACTCATATAAACAGACTTAGACACTAACATTCCCAAAACTTACGTACTGGTTAACAAAACCGTAACGGTGCACGTTACTAATCTTATAACAAAACATAACGACGTTTTTACCCAATAACAGAATTTTCGTACAAGCATAATTAGTTTAGTTCGTTGATCGATGTCCTACGTTAGCTACAGATCACAACTGTTACGAAACAGAATGAAAAACCTCTCGGTTCAACTTCCACCAGCAAAAGGCATGCCAGGTCTTAAACTATGGCCGACAGGCCATATTTGTAAATTCACCATTTAGCTGGAGAGCAAAATGGCCAGATCGCAAACATCTAACAAACCAGTCAACAGTTTTATTTGTCAGTATACCTTGATTACAACTCAACATCTAAAACACAAAAGCTTGAAGTTACAGTAATCGTTAGGTTCACTAAGATGGAACAAAGAAGCAGGCTGATCAAACCCAGCCTTGCCTCCCAACGTATCCATATAGCAAAATGTCTCACAATTCAGTGTAATATTATCAAAGAAAAACTGGCCATTTTCAAACAGCAGCAAAAAGCAAACACAGAAGTCAACTCAGGAAACATAATCATTTGAAAATGCAGAAAATGGCCTGAAACCAGAAACAGAAAGCAAAAGCTTTTTAAAAAAATAATTTCATACAAACATTTTCGCACACAGGTGTGCAACTATTGTCAGTGACTCTAGCAACATCGACAACGAGAACGTTACTCTCACGCGCTTACGAGAAGTCTTGCGGCGTCAGAGAAGCAAAAACAGCAGAGCAAGCCAAACTTTAAGCAAAAGTGCAGTTCTAAGACCAGAAAAATATGCAGAAACAATGAAACCATTTAAAACTACACAAAAACACAACTCTGCCAAACAAAACGTGTGCACTACGCGCTACAACAAAACTACTCAACTACAAACTACGCGTGCCGTCATTAGAGAAATTTGGCACAGAAAGGAGTAACAGCTGTTAGGAAACACAACAGTCAACCTCTAAACTTTCGTAAGTGTTCGAATACTAAAACAATTGTAAAAAATCTTCCAGAAAATGATTCACAGTATCAGTGGCCAAGACACTGGCATCTCCAACGTCAACTGAACATCTCGTAACAAGGAATCCGAGGAGAGCCTTAAACAATCGCTACTCTTAAGAAATTTCCGACAGTAAAAAGACTTTTCCTCCGACTCGAAGCTTACAGATAACACATCAACAGTCGTCGACGTAAAATATCGTTACGACACAAAAAAATGAAACAATATTTCTTCTAATAAGATAGAAATAACAAAAGATGTTGGGAAAGATTCTTCTTAGTAAGACTGCCACTTTTCTGCCTAAGATGATGAAGCCGGAAATCCCGGAAGACAAAAGTGTACGAATCCTTAACAGAGTTCATCCTGCACCGATTCTTAATCAAATGTCAACGCCTGCCTGTTCTGGACGCCGTAGCGGTAGCAGTAAATGCGGAAATCTTTGCTGGCCAGAATGATTTCGCCGTCTTCGCCAAGGGCCACGTCGAAACACTGGGCGTGCTTGACCTTGCTCTCGAAGCCATACTTAAGTTTACCTTCCTGAGTGAAGACAGTGACGTTGAAGTTGTTATGGTTGTCTGCGATCACGACTTCTCCTCTCAGATTGATTCCGACACCGATCGGATAGTTGGTGATGTTACTGCCCCCAATTTTGCGCAGAAATTCGCCCTTGTACGTGAAGACCATGACACAGTGAGCGCGATTGTCGCTGATGAAGACCTCTTCACGGTCGTTGGTTGCAATGCTGTTGGGGAACTCCAGGTGATCTTTGCAGTAGAACTTCTCCTTCAGTTCTCCCACTCCGCTGAAGATGCTGACGCGCATCACCTTGCACTCCACGACGAGGATACGACCTTTGCAATCGACGGTAAGTCCTCGTGGATGCTGGAGCATGTTCGAGCCGAACTTGAGTACAAACTCTCCCTTGCTCGTGAATATCTGCACCTGGTGCGTCGGAGAGCGTTCCGTGATGACAATACGTCCAGTCACTGGGCAGACTGCCACACGATTTGGATACAGCAGCTGGCCCTTCTCTTTCCCATTCTCTCCAAACTCGAACTTCAACTGGCCGCTTCGGTCGAACACCTCGATACGATGGTTATTGGTATCGGCCACGAGAATGTCACCCTCCGCATTCACAGCAACTCCGCTTGGCTCAGAGAACTGTGCATGACTGCTCCCGTACTCGCCAAATCTTGCGTAGAAGCTCATCTTGTGGCGCATAAGAAGGCTTCCCGGGGGTGAAGACGACGTGATGGAATTGCCTCGTGACTCGCTCCCGTTCACCAAGCCCGGTTGGAACATGGACACATTTGAAAAGATATCCCCATCATTGACGCTAGGCGCAGAATTATCCAAAGAATGGAGCAAGGATGGCGACGCCACCTGCAACGGGCTCAAACCGGCCGGCAGACGGCTGGCCCTCTCGGACAAGAGATTCATACTGCCGAACTGGTGAATCCACTCCAACTCCGGGTGATTGCCGTTGGTCTGTAAGGACCATCTCGGCTGAAGGTCCATCTGCTGTTGCTGCTTGGCGAGTGCTGACAAGTTGTGGTCGATCACTCCAAAACCGTTCTGAATGGCAGCTTGGACAACCTGGTGATTCGTGCGAAATTCGATCTTGAAAGCCTCAGGACCATTGACGGTTGGAACGTAGTTCACGACGGGCAGCAGTCGGTCCTCGATCATCTGCTTCAACATCAGCATCTGCACGCGACCGATTTTTCGGTCTGCTCTCTTGATGAAGCGATCCAAGGACTCGGCTTTCTTCATGACGTCCTCTAGCTCGGTAAATGCATTAGTCAAGGACGCCTGAAAACAGAAAACATTCGACTGATTCTTACTGAAGGAATATCAATGTGCTTACACTAACTGGTGGAAAACGTATTAAACACATAGCCAAGGTCTTAAGAAACATGAAGGTTGTAATATCTCAACATGTCTGGGGAACTGCATGACATAATAACCACCATTACAGAAGTAAAAAAAGTTGCAAAGGAATAATTTTTAAACTGAAAGAAAAGAATTTTAAAATGCCATTCATACTTGAATATTTGAGCACGTCTTCATCCATTTCTATATCTAATTAAAAATAAGAACATTGACAGGTTTTTAATTAATTTAGGACCCGAGTTTTGAACTTTTTTATTTCAATTTTATGGAGTGGCACCTAAATTAAAACTTATTGGTTGTAGTAGAACTGCCAAACAGTGCAAAAGCTGTTGCATTTTGATTCTCCAAAAGTAACGAGGACCATCATCAAAGAATTTGTCACATTAGTCATTAAATTAGACACATGCAGTCACAAAAGACTTCAGCAGAACCTCTGCTGTTTACACATTTCCTACCTTCTGATGGTTGTAGGTAGCGTCCAGTTTTTGCACCATAGCTTCTTTGCACTCGCTAAGAAGTTGGGCATAAGCAAAGAAGGCAGTGTTTATGCCCTCTTTGGCCACCTCGTATTGTTTGTTAAGATTTGCTGCGGAATTGCTGATGTTCTCTCCCGCAGCCGACAGCTTAGGCTGTTCCGAGTGTGCTTTGTGCAAGAGGCTGTAGAGCTTAAGGAGCAGGCTGTCAGAAATCACGTTCAGGGGGTAGTAGTTGTGACTCTGTACGGAGCACAGTTTGATGCACTCGCGACAGCGCGGCACGTTACACACTGGACTGCAGCAGAAGAACTCCATGCAGCAGGTCTTGTGAAGCTCACACATGACCGGATAGTCGCCGGATTCGTTCGTCATGATGATCCGGTGACCCTGGAACTGGTACATCTCTTCGTGGGACTTGTGACACGAGACGCACAGCAGGCTCGAGCATTCGACGCAATGTCCCGTCACCTGCTTGTCCCGCAGACCGTTGCACAGCCCGCAGACGAGCGATCCCGTCGATCTGTCGATCGTCTCCATTTCGTTCATCATGATGAAGTCGGGCCTGAGGTCCTGCACTTTCCCGTTGGGAAGGATCGTCTTCGAGTTGCATTTGGGGCAGATGATCAGGTCGCTGCGTACCATCTTTTCAAGGCATTGAAGGCAGTACGTGTGAAAACAGCTGAGAAGTCTTGGCGATCGGTACGGCTTGCAGCACACGTGGCACGTTCGGGAGAGCGGATCCGACTCTGCGTCGGACAGCGACGCCGAACTTGGGTTCGTGTCAACAGATGGTGTTGGTGAAGTCATTGTCAACAGATTTTCAAAATTAAATTCTACAAAGGAAAAAACTTCAAATTTACCAATAATATTCGTGTTTATTGACAAGCTCACTGACAACCTGCAGTAATAAACATTGAAACATATGACAGTACAATTATCAAGACCTATAAGGAGTTTCACGGGTATCGAACGGCATCTTTCAAGATCTTATGTTCTTCAAGCAAGAGTGTTACCAGACATCTATCCCCTAAAAATAACTGGTACGCTACTGTAACTGATACAACTTGAAAAATATTCACGCACACATACAGTTAATATAAACACACGTTTCGAGTTCTGTTAAATAATCCCATCACCTGGAGAAGTTTTAAACATCATAGTACAAATATTCCAATGCATATGTATATGTACACATATATATATATACAGATATACACATACATTCACACACATGCATACACATACATTCACACACATGCAAACATACATATACCCATACATACACACATGGATCCATACACGAATTTTGTTATCAGCCACTTCATTTATGAGCAAGATGTGTAACTCAAACACATAGCATGCTATCGCTCAGCCAACGTATGCGAAACAGGTAATGATTAGCACATGAACAACTTACAAATAAAGATTTCCTGAGTGGTTAGAACAGACATTCAAAGCAGAACTAGGATTGGTGACCAGGGCAATTGGGTAGCAAGGAACACCATTTTCTGATACACATTAACACTTAATATAAGTTTTTGTATTTCATGAACAATTCACTGAAATACTTAGCGCTTCAAATGAACGCACGAAAACTGACAACCAACACCATTTAGCAACCTATTTAACATCTTACATCCTGAATTATGGCATTGTTACAAAAAGAATCTGAGTGTGGATCCTAGCGGAAAATATTCACTTTCATTCATGTATTCCAAAGTGGTCATGAAAGACCTGTGCTTAGAAGGCAATATAATGTCTAGTGTAATCTACTTTCAAGACTTGCAAAAGCGCCACAGAATCAACTCATGGCATGATCAAAGTGTCAGTTCCCAAAATCCCATTTGCAGACGGTCAGAATGGAAAATATCAAAAAGATTAGAACATATGCTACAACCATGATGACGGTCCAATCAATGGATATACAATGAAACCTTAAAGTTGCTATATATATATATATATATACATATATATATATATACATATATATATATTATATATATACACACACACACACACAATACAACTGCATTAAGATATTGCCCTCCTTCCAAAGTTCAGAAGTGCACAGGACCACACAGAACATCTATGGCGCTGGGTCGTTACGCAGTGGCTTGAGGTAGATTCGAACCTACGACCCTCCGGTTACAAGGCACAGAACATGCCGCTACACCACCGTGCCTCCCCTGCTATATAAGAAGAACAACAGTCCCTCAAGCTAGCCCTGAGCCATGAGTATGAATTGTCAGCTACTTCATTTTCTTAGCTTCATCATGCGAGCGGATGGCCAGTCCTCTCCCTCGCAGTCTCATCTTCCCACCGACAGTGTACTACGGTCAGTGTAATCATTAAAGCCGAGTTGGCTAGGCGGCGCAGAAATCTTGAAACAGATTTCTGCCAAAGAAGGTAGATTCGAACTTTCAAAATTTGAACCTCCAGTCAAATGAATGTCATTTGACAGTCCAGCACGCTAACCACTACACTACCAAAGAACCCCTATAAATGTCAGGGTTAATGTCAAAATACACCGGAAGTTAGCAAAAATCTATGAAAACAAACACACATGCATCTGATTCACACTTCTACCTGATCATTAGATTTTCACCTGCATTCTTGTACTGTGGTAACCTGTAAAAAAAATTACCCCTCGAGCTCTTTGTTGACAACTAAAACACTGTGCATGATACTCTGCATGCTATAGATTTACCTAAAATACTACAATAGATGTAACTCAATTTGGCGCCAAAGAAACTAAATGCCCACTGGAACATCTGCTAGGTGAAACAGTGACAGGTGCAGCCCACCCAACTAGAGACGAAGCCCACACAACCAGAAGATATCAATCCTACCTCTAACTTTCTCCGACTCTTCAAACTTCCACATTCAGCACCATCGGCCTGCTTATATACGGCCCCTTATCAACGAGGCCACGGTTCAGACAGAGAGAGGTCAGTTGACCACAGGCGGTTCGGCGGCCATGCTTGTTTACGTGTCCAGCCAAAGATCCTACAACTGGGCCAGTTCAGATGCCAAGCTAAGTGGGTCAACGGCTGTCGGACGGCATTACATCCAATCCCCTCTCTCGCCCGTTCACCCCTCCCCCGTCAAAAGAAAGCCACCAGCCTGACCGCAGACAGCTGGGAAATAATCCTGAAGACGCCAAGGTTCAGACGTGTACTGGCTTAAGACACCAGCCGTTGACCATTATAACCCAGGAGACAGGCCTTACCTTGATCAGGCAGTAGTCAGGCGTGGACAGAAGGCAGGCGTGGGCAGAAGGCAGGCATGGGCAGACCGTGGGGAACAACGCACTGGGTGAACCAAATCAGAGACGCCGCCTCTGATGAGCCAAAGTTCCCATTTGGAATCCGAAATCATTGGCCAGTCGTTAATGAGATCTTCGATGATTTTAAGTGCACTGACCCAGGAGACACTGTCGCGTGACCCTGCACTCGATGACACGGTTTCAACATTCTTAAGAAACTGTAGCTTCTGCGTCCAAAGTCATTTGATACAACCGCATTTAGGAACAGCACTCGCCTCTGCAGTCATTCAAATCCCCGCTCCAGACCTATCTTTGTAAACTATCAAACCACTGTCATTGATTCTGTGTCCATTTCTTCAGTCCCACCCCATGATATGGCGCTATATAAAATCTAAATCATTATCATTATTAATTAATATTACGATGAAGAACTCTGGCGCCCTATCCCGCCTACGCGCTCGTAAACCATCCTCTTCAACGGCAGACTGGTGTCACTAGGTCTCTGGAGTCCAACTGAGCAATTTCCTGTATAAACTTCCCTTAACATAAATAACACTGTGCCATAGCAAGACAGGGCACTTCACACTGATACTCAATGTGATAAGAATCTTAAGCAATTTAAAATCCCGTCTGACCACATGGATTTCATCCAGGCTTCTCCAAATGTTTCCGATTTTTCACTACAGCTTTCCCGAGATGCAACTGAAGCCTTGGTCATATTGAAAACGGCACAGTTTGAAGTCACTAAATTTAGAATGTCATATGTACTTAGTCCTATATGCTTCAGTCTGTCTGCCTCACAGACTGCCTACGTGCCATCAGACATACCTCCTCAGATTGATAGGTTTTAGAATGTACATTGTCACCTCAAACTCAGATATACTGACCTTACCTAGATCATAGGTGCTTTAAAAATACAATATAAGCTATGCAATTGGGACAGGGCAGCTGATTGGTTAGAGTGCTCACTGCTCGCCTTGTAAAGCACAGTATGGGTTCCAGCCTCCCCTGTGTAGCAGGGATGGCAGTTTGCCATGGCATAAAGTATTTTTGCCAGGATGGTGGAAAAACCGGTAATAATCGGCGAAAAACCTGGCAAAAATTTTCCGGCTGCAGTTATTGGGACCATGACAAGTTTCTTAAAAAATAAAAAAAAATAAACAATAATACATGGTGCATTTGAAGCTGTGTCAGTATTGCTTTCTAAAAAATGCTTATCATATTCTGACAGTTATCAGTTTCTCAAAGTGTCAGGCAGTGACACTATCAGTATCAGTATACGTTAACATGTTGATAATGGCACAACTGCCCAGTTCATTACTGAGCAAATCCAATGTGCTATCTTCAGTGTCCAATGCACGAGGACCACTAAACATCCGGTAAAGAACACAAGCTTTGTTGCTGTTTCATTGTCCAGGCGATTTCTAATAATGTTGTGAATAAGCCCAGAGTTAGAAATGTGTGTTCAATATAAGCAGAAGTTGCTTAGGCTGACAGTAGGTGCAACGCACGAGCCAAAAACTAAGCAAAGATGCCAAGCTTTGTGTCTTTCAGCACTCCTTTCCACCACAATCTTGGTGAAATTTTCAACATGATATCAGAGTAGAAAGTTTCTCAAGCTGCCTATTGCTGTTCTTAATTCAACTTGATATTCAGTATGAAGTATGTATGCCAAGTACTGAAATGACTGAAGAGCCTTTTTCAACCTGGCTATGATGGCACCTGCATGATGCTTTAGATTCTCATGCTTCGTCAGCATTAGCCACTCATGACAAGCATTGGCCAGACTCACTCTATCACTCTGGAGTTTGGAGTCAAGAGCCGCAGCTATTGGCTTCAGCTGTAGTGACAAGTCAGTTGCCTCTCTGTACAGGTAGAAATATTTTACTAAATGCATCATGTTTTCATCAGTCATGTAATTAGTAACTTCTACTGTGCCCAAAATATTGGGGGGGGGGGCATTTGGTTATTCATTCTACACTTGTTCCATTGGGTGTACAGTCCACCCCAAAGTCTACGCCTATGATTGTGCCGGTGTCTAATGAAAAAGGCATTAACTCGTGAATAACGTTCAAATAAGCAGGTCTGTTGCGAATGCTAACATTTTTATAAATCAATTCCTCCACCCAGTTCGATCCATGAGACCATGACTGATATAATAATATAACTGATATAATAAGAAGCATATGGAAATCTTTCCAGACAGCAGTGAAGATGTACCATTAGCTTGGTCACAGTTAAATATTAACTTAGTTATTACGCCACGTAAAAACGTAGTAAAAAGAATATTTATTAAATCTTAATACGCGGCAAAAACTATTTTTTCCTAGCCATTTTTTGCCAACTCTGCTTTGTAGGGACCTTGAGCAAGTACTTCAATCACAAATGCTCAACACCATCGATTGATGCTTGGTCACTAGATAGAGGTGCACAATAAATGCACGATAATAATAACAATAATAATATTAAATACCTTTACTTGCTTAAAAAATCTTTGGAACTCACTGCCCAGTCCTGTGTATAATGTTAGTCAAGTCTGAGCTTAAATCATGTCTACTTCACCATGCTTATCCACCAAAGCCTGACTTCAGGTCATACTGACCTATTGGATAGAATTTACTGGACTTCTCAACAAATTTTTTACTACTGCTCCACAAATTGATGACTTCAATATTGTGCACCATTGGTAGATGCCTTGTGCATTAGAAACCAGTACCATATTAACTGCTAATTAATTGAAATAAAGGCATTACAGAAACAACAGTTCATTACATTCAATGAGAAACATATGGAGTCAGGCCACGCACACCACATGGTGCATATTATTCGTGATAAATGAACCGGTTATTAGGGCACTAAAACGTTATTGGATTACATAGGCTTACTTGCTTACAAAATTCACAATCTGATGGAAATAGTTCAAATACATCACGCATGGCACATTGTTCCGCTGTAAATCCAGCAGTTTTGGTTTTATGTCAGACTGGTGGTCATAGAACTCAGCCCCATAAAGCAACACAATTTAGTCATACTGAAAGACACAAAGACACAAAGACACAAAGACACACACACACACACACACACACACACACACACACACACACACACACAATCACTATACCACATAGACAGTCTCCCTCCCACATATTTCGCATATTTTTCTGCATATGAAAGCACAAACTATTATACAGTAATCGCATACCAAAAAAACTATTTCCACTAATCACTTAATGACCGATAGACTGGCGGAATGGAACAGAACACTGGTTCATCAATTTTATCTAATTATCCTGTACTTAACGAGTGACAACGAACCAATGAATGGCATCAGGCTATTCATTCTGAGTTAAGAACTTGGTCAAGGTCTCTTGTAGGGTCGAAAACAAGCACAGCACGGCATCACTGGGAAAACCCTAAATCATCCATCCATCCATCCATTCACCAAGGGCCTATGACTACTTATAAAGGCATTATAAGTAGTCAGATACATACATTCAGAAATACACATACATACATACATGCATGGTCATCGTGTGCATACACGTAATGTGGAGAGTACGGGTTGGATCCTCCTCCTCCTCCTCCAAGACGGTTAATGTGTACGGATCTTGGGCAAATCCTTCACTCACAGTTGCAAATGAATTGTGTGCATAATGATAACAGATAGACCCTTACGTACACATAATACTTACAAATACAATTACACATGTATACATAATCACCAGTGCATTAAACATGAGAATATCATGGTATCTTGATTTTAGCATTCCCTTTGCAGTTTACTCTCAACATCAACAACACAAAACGTTTCAGATCCAGTTTCAAATTAGTTTCAAGATGGGGCTAATGGTTTATAAAAACTACGAACTCTGGCCAGCCACAATAATTAAAATCAGTTCTTAATCCCTAGACTTATCATTGTAAAATGAGGTCACCCGATTATCTTTGTCTAGTCATACCTAAATTAAGAACTTCCGTTGCTGGACCTACTTTTTGGAACTCTCCTCCCTGTGTCTGCGCGCTCTGCTTATCGGCTTGTCATTTCACTCTCAACTTAAAACTTGCCTCTTTCGAACTGCTTATCCACCATAGGCTGTCTCTCTGTCTTACAAACTGATCTTCTGGATATTGACCTGATTATGGCTTGGTTTTGATGTGCCATCGGTTGAAGCCTTGTGGATTAGACACCGGCACAATAGAAGTTACTACTTACAATTAGTAACTCATTCTGGAATACAATGAATGCCCTCATCATCATCATCATGCATTTATAAATGTCGCCATCTAATGACCAAAGGATTTGCTCCTCAAGGTCTCCACACCGTAACGGTTTCAGGGAAGGTTCGAACTCCTACTCTCCACGTTACAAGGCAAGTACTCTAACCACTCAACTACCAAGACCCACAAATACAGGAAAACTCCTCCTGCTTATTCCTCAAAAGATTTCCACAGAAACCCCATTACCAAACAATTCCATCATATAAACCGTGTTCCTAACTGAAAACATGTAGCTATTTATTAGTTTTCTGCCACCAGATAGTGGTGTCTTATTCTCAACACTTTCAAGTACACTATATAAACGCTCATAATCCACTCCTTCTGGGCTCATAATCCACCCCGTCTTAATCATCTGAAGCTTTATTACTGCACTTATCGTAATTATCAGACGCAAATTTATAATATGCACCTGCAGAAATTAGCATATCAGAGCGAATCTGAAGCCGTCATGATAAACTGCTCATCATCTTATCAGAGATAGAAACTTCCTGCTCAGTAAAGTGTTCTGAATAATGGACCACAGTCTCTGAATGAGTTCCTCGAAGCCAATCCCAAGTGATAGTAATGGTATCATACATACACACATACATACATTCGTTCATTCATACATTCCTAGACATACAGTCATACATACACACATTCATTCATACATAATACATACATACGTTTCTGTTTCCACAAGGGCACCTCTGAACAGTTTATACTGCAAGAGGCGCCATACAAATTACTAGATACGATAAATAAATACAGACATAAAATACACAAAAACACACACACACATAAATAAACACACACACACACACACACACACACACATAAATAAACACACACACACACACACACACACAAACAAACATGCATATATACATGAAATTCCAGTGACTCCATGTTTTTACCTCTGTATACCAGGGCAACTGGTCAATCCTGTTCCTCAGTGTCTGATCTACCCTTCAATATTTATCGTCATACTTACTTGACATTCAAGATCACTTGGGGCAGCAACAGAATATAAATTTTACTCATCACTGTTTTGATGGGGACTGAACCCCCAACATCTAACCAAAGGATATGAAGATCATCAGGCATGCAATTGTGAAGACCATATTACAGGAAAAAGATGAACAAATTAACAAAATGAGTTCAGAATTCGTCTAAATTCAACTGACTGAAGAAACAAGACACTCAAATTGAATTGAAAATAAGCTAAACAGCACTGCTAATATTCTAACAAATGACTACTAATATTCTAATTGGTCAAACTTTCTATAAGTTCAAATGCATACACATGTATGCATTTAGCATAGCCTTGCACCCTAAATATCATGTTATTATGACTAGTGTTGCACCAGGCAACACAAACTGGTTAAAAATAAAATAGGTCAGTCAATTTAATATATAAATCAATATCTACAAACTGGTTTTGGCAAAAATTGTCTTACATATAAATTTATCAGCTTCAAATTCAAGTAATTACGCTTATTAGCTGTACAATGAAATCTTCATTCTTTAGATTTCACAGAAATAAATTCACCAGACGTATAATATTTATATTTTCTGTTATTCAGCTTTCTCAATATTTAGCTTTTTCGTAATTTAGTTTTCTTCTTATTTAACTTTCTCAGTAATGTTGCTTTTCGTTATTTAGCTTTCCCGTTATTTAGTATTATTTAGCTTTCCTGTTATTTAGCTTTTGTTATTTAACTTTTCTGTTATTTAACTTTCTCGATATTTAGCTTTCTTGAAATTTAGTTTTCTTCTTATTTAACGTTCTCAGTTATTTTGCTTTTCGTTATTTAGCTTTCCTGTTATTTGGTTTTCCGTTATTTAGCTTTCTTGTTAAACACATAATTTAAGACAAAGAATAAATAACATCAGCAGTTTGAAGCCACACAGAATATACAGAATATATCAGTTACAAACTCATAATTTTCACAAAGCACAGGACATCAATAGATTATTAACTAAAATATCTTCACGCAATCAGGTCAATTCCTGGAAGTCAGTTTAAAAGTGACAAGTCAAGAAACACGACGAGAACGATTCTGCCAGGTCAGTTTTGTCACAAGTTGCGAAACATAATCACGAAAGCGTTGCAACAAAGATTCATAGCATAAAGAGAGCATGAACATCTCGAATCCGAAAGTAACCACCCCAACCGGCCGTAAAAGCGGGATAACTTACCCGTCGGATGTCCAATTAACAAGAGGATTTAAAAGCAGAAGCGGGTAAAATCATACGACGAAGTTCACAACAATAAAGCGACATCGGCCGTCAACAACTGGAACTATTCGGCGGTCGGTCCGGCCATAAATACAGCTGAACGCAGACTGTCAAACAAAGAAACTTTATCTCTTCCTCTCTTCGCGTACGCGTCCAACCACGGACCGGGCTCAACGGTGACTCCAATAGCCGACTTTCCTTCCCATCATCGCACCCTCCCCGTGAGACCCCTCCTCCAGGGCAGCCTCATCAGACAAAGAGCCGGGGATGAGACAGCAGCCAGCCAGTCAGACAGTCAGCCCAGTAGATGCTGATCAAGTCCGAGTCATAGCCAGACCGCAGCGGGGCCCCGTCGGCTTCTGCTAGTGATTCATCGCCGCCTGGCGCTGAATTATTCATGAGCAAGCTTTGTTTGAACTCGCAGTCCGCCCGTCAGCTTTGTCTGGCCGCGATTTTGTCGAATAAAGACCGAATCTCTTCTGCAGATCACAAAGACATTTCCTCGGACGACCCACGAAAATTCGGTGACAAGTTTCAAACACTACAATCGGTCGTCTGGCCCACTGGTTACAGCGCGCGCCTTGTAACGCGGAGAGTACGGGTTCGAGCCTCCTCCTCCTCCTCCTCCTACTCAGAGATTGTTACTGCTTTGGAACCTTGAACAAGCACTTCGCTCATAATTGCTCTGCGACATCGATTGATGCTTGGTCATGTTATAGTGGCGCTTGATAAATACGTAATAATAATGTTTATTTCAAAATGTCTAGATGCGCTCTCTGTACGCGTGGTTGCAAACCAATGACAACCAGCTGAGACTAAGGCGTGAAAACATGCAATGCATATTCTGACCACTACAAAAGTGGTTGCAACCGCCTTAACGCTGCAACCACGGTTCGATTCTGCATGGAAAATTGATGTGCCAGGCATTTAAGTAATTAACAAATAATTACCTAATAAAAACAGTAATGAATAGTTCCTTAATTAGGTAGCACAGCGTGCATAACAATTAGTGCTAATCAGTACTGATATTGACATTTCTAAACATACTCATACTGCAAGCATCAGTAATTACATCCTATACACTTTGTTTCCTTGTTTCTGGATTTGCTCTAAGTTTTTGGAGGGCTGTCTTACGGTAGCCAACTAGGGGTCCTTAAACAGACTTCAATAAAAATATCCAGTTGATCAGAAAATAGTGCCTTGACGTTCTGTCGCTTATGAACTTTACAAGGACGGCAGTATCAAACACAGTTGTATTGTATCCAAGTTCAAGCTCTCGAGCAGAAGTGTTGAACGATGCAGTGCACACCAAAATCCCACGCAAAAGAGAAATCGAAGAAGAACAAAGCATTTACTCGAACTTGTTTAGCGTACGAGTAACTGACCATAAAAACAAGTTTATAAATCAGTCTGGCTTTTGACAGTGTAGACATCCACAGCTTTTCACCGAGGGTACAAGTGGTGCAGAAGAAATACTCTGTCGTCCTGGTATTGAACTGTTGAGAGGCTCTTATGGGGCACTTACAAACTGTGTTCTCATAATAAACAGACAGGGGAGTCAAGCGATTATGCAACACAACAAGAGATAACATGAACAGATAACATGATAAAGACAATGGATAAGATAAAGGCAGATCTGTGAACACAAAGAAAACTACACACAAAGAACTTACACAATATAAGGTCACTCACTAAATGAAGCAGGTCACACGAGCGAGAAAACTAAAGGTATAGTGCTCTACTGAATTCATCAAGAAAACAAACAAGGAATTAATGTAGTGAACGGTATTTACGATAGGTCTCATTAAACCATGGGGTGTTCGATAGTGTAGTGGTTATCATGCTGGACTGTCAACAGAGAGGTCGAGGGTTCAAATCCCCACCAGGGCAGAAAATTGGTTTGAGATTTCTGCTCCATCTGCACCCCTAGCCAACTAGGCTATAATGCGACAACGAGAGATAGGACTGGCCACCCACCCTTATAAGCTGAGGCTAAGAAAATGACGTCGCTAACATTTCATACTCATGGCTGCCTCAGGGCTAGTTTAAGGGACTGCTGCTGCTGCTGCTGCTGCTCCTCCTCCTCCTCCTCCTTAAACTATAGCCACCTCAGAGAGACTTGTCACTTGTGGAGCAGGTCATGTGTGAGCTACAAGTTCTCTCAAACAAACCATCTCTAGTAATCTACTAACTCTGTCAGGTAAACAAGAAGCTAAGAAACAGAAAACAATATAACCAACAGTATTCGTGTAATGTAAAAATTGGCATTTGCAACATGCATCATTCGACCATCCCCCTCCCCCCTCGAGACACTTGGTCGTTGGGTTGACATTCTTCACCCAAAGCACAAGTGAGATAACGGCAACCCAACATTTCCACATCAAGTGGCCTACACTACACAGCTCCAACGTCCAAGAGCTCTACACGGCTCAACAGTTTGATAATTTCCACAAATGGTTCCATCCACCACACGATACAGAGCAACAGTGCAATTGCATTAGTGATAAGCCCCTACTAGATGCCAAACTATTTGGCGTCCTTATATACCAGCACTCAATCCTCCTTGTACCAGACTTCATATCAATACGAATTTTGAAACAACACAGGAAGCAGACCCCAATTCATTAGATTTTATTCATCAGAATTTAAGATGTAAATGTACACACGTTTTTATGTAGTGATCTTGCTCATTTTGCAATAAATTGATGGGGTGAGATCATTCACCACTATAATCTGTTTAAATGGGTGCCATGCCATAAGGCAAGGTACAATAAAATCTATTTATAACAAGGTATTTGATATACACAAATTTACGGAGGTTCCAGTGTATCAATAAAAAGAGTGAAGTACATAAATCTATATAATGACCATTGTGTGTTTGCCAATGTATTTTTCATACGCTCCTCGGATAAGCTGGCAAATAATGTTCATTATATAGCTCAACGCCTCTGCGTTGAAGCCAAGAGGCAAGGGGCAGGATAACAAAGATAGATGATCATTTGGGGAGCAGGCAGCGGCGTGAGAATTCCAACCATCTGGTTAAGCTATCTGATGCCACACTGTACCACGGCTCAGTTCTTCAGACTGGATAGAATGTGGAACCAAAGTACAATTAACCCAAACAAGGTCAGATGAAGTGAGCCGTTCTTCGGAGGCTGAACTAAGCCGGCCAAGACCAACCAAGCCGCTGGCTAGAAAAATGTCCTGTGTTTATCGTAGAGCCATAAACATCTCCCGTTGACCTATATATAGGTAGAGGGATGAAAGGAAAGGCCACGAGAGATAAAGCCCTCCCAAGCCTACGAAAGCCGCAGTCCACCTCCCTCCCTCTTTAGCACTCAGTTATAAAGTATTCCAAGAAAGATCCCAGGGAAGAAATGGGTCTGGGTTAAGGCTCATGCACATAGCAAGCCTGAGCCCTTTGTCACCAGACCGCAAGACCTATGACTAATCAAAAGACTAACCCAAAAGACCTCAGTAGACTAATGACCACTCGTACCCCCTCCCGTACCCCCTCCCGCAGGGACATTACACACATTCCACCCGTTATTTCACGGAATTCTCAAATTGACGGATAACCAAGATCTTTTCACTCACAGGTCGGCCCAATAGGCGGGTCATGAACAGTGGAGAAACCTTGACCGATTATAATACAATACAACTGTATTTGATATTGCCCTTCTTCCAAAGTTCAGAAGAGCACACGACATACCATCAGTGGTGCTGAGCAGAGCTGTGAGTGAAGGACTTGCTCAAGATCCCTACACAGCAACTGTCTCAGGCGAGGCTCGAACCCGTACTCTCAACTTTAAGGGTCAAGCGCTCTAACCAATCAACCAGTGTCACACAGATTATTGCCACATAACTGAGTAGAGATAAAAGAAAAATTTTAAAGTGAAAGATGCTGTATAGTAACATAGGGTAACTGACCATTGTATTTATTTTCATTGTTTTATTTGCCTTATTAGGGCTCAAGGTAAAGAAATCTGAACCCGGGTGCAAGACAAGTGTGTGGACATTTGCTGTGGGTCGTTACAGAGTCTACTCAGGAGGTGCAAACGTGTAATCGTTGGAATACGGATCCCGCGTGCTATGGAATAGATTGCAGTGACACAATGAAATCTTTGCGGGGGGCAGAACCCCAACTTTAAAGGTATAGGATGAAGGGAGATGCTGGGGTTACAGATTCAGAGATTAGACAATTTTGCCAAGGAGATGCATACCTCAATGAAAAATAATAATAATAATACTAAAAATAATAATGGCAGTTCCAGGTGGTTCTCCTTTCATTAGTATTCAAGTCCCAAACGGATCATATGTACATTGGGGCATAAAACAATAATAATAATAATGTCCCCAAGGGATCATATGTACCTTGGGGCATAACAAATAATAACAATAATAATAATATATATATAATACAACTGTTTTGATACTGCCCTCCTCCCAAAGTACAGAAGTGCGGACATGACCATACGATACAATGCTCAACAGAGCTCAGCAATTGTGAGTACAGAACTTGCTCAAGGTCCATACATGGTGGTACACGGTGACCATGTGAGTGGAGGCTCAAACCCATGCTCTCTGTGTTACAGGTCGAGCTCTGCATCCACTTTGCCATCATGCCCAACACATTAGCCATAGAGCAACAACTAACAGAAATACTGATCATACAATGGTGACCTCAAGGCACAAAATTACTGTAAAATATAATGGTCTGAGCAAAGCCAGAAAACCAAGGCAGACAAAGATCATTAACAATTAGAAATGATGAACAATAATTATGACAATGGTATATGATGGCACAAAGGCAAAGACAGCATGACACACAACCGTATATTATGACCTGAGAGAGTGCTGTACTCCATTGTTAGAAACTCTTTGTGCCATAGTACTGTCCAACTTCTCTGCAGAAAAACTGTCATTAAGTATAGAGCCCACATCAGTATCAACTAAATCCGGGCAGCAATAGTTGTACAGGTTCAATATGAGAAGGGGGTGAATTTTAAAAAGTTTGGTTGCAGAAAATAGTTTCACAAAACATTTCAGTTCTAAAGCTAATTGCCAATTAAGTAAATTCACACAAGCTGAAATGATAATTACTTAGCCTAAATACATGTAAAAACGTTCAACATCACGATGGTTTATGAAGCCACTTAGTATGCGCAATAGGTAAAAACAATATAAATTGGCAATATTTTAGTAGCTAATATTAGCTTAAATTATTAGATGAATATAATCTGTATAAACACGTTTCAGTTGTTGTACACCAAGATGCGGTTTGTAATTGGTTCTAATAAAGAATATTCTATTATATTCTATTCTATAATCAATTCATAATTTGGAAGTATGCCAATTTGTGACTTAAACGGACCTTCAAATTCAAATGTTAGTGAAATTAACCACTTTTAAAGTGGACTAACTTTGACCTTAAGAAACTTTTTACAAACATATCTTTTTAAGATTAATTAACCATAAAACGATTATTACTGCCTGATTTATCTGTAGTCGAAGATATCGAGGTACAACGTTTTTAATATATATATATTAATTCAAAATACACAATGAATACATTATTTGGGTCATATACAAATCTCGAGCAGTCCATGAAGCTAACAAGGCGTAGTCATGGGTGCAAAATGTCCAATACTTCAGTTGCTCACCCTCAGCATGTAGTGAGAGCAATTGGTCATTCCTCTCCTTGCTGCCCCAACAGTAGCATACAGCGTTATATCCAGTTTACTACATATATTTAATGTCTAAATCATTCACCAAAACTACAACTGCAGATCTAGATTAAGTGATTCAAACGACTACACACACTGGAACACACACGGCCATACTTCACGTGTAACACCCACCAACGTAGTCAAGCACACAAAGAACTATGTCAGGCATCCTTGGCATCACATGAATAGACCTGTTAGGCATGAATAACTTAGACCTGTGTACGCATATACACTCCACGAAATAGTACAGTCATAAATCAACATGTGTGGGCAATGTTTCGTTGAGATTTCGAAAACTCCTGCAGAGTTTTCAATGGCATAAAAGTTCATTAATTAAAAAGGACTGCTCCTTCAAACACAATGAACAAAGCTCCATCATGTGTCAAACTCTTAATCTTAAGTGTTTGCTAATCAAAATCTAACACAATCCACAAATACCCATTTCCTGACTCACACGCCGATACAAATTTGAATCACAGTAAAAACCACGCCAGGGCGTCGATTCTCAAGTAGCCTGCTCCATCTTACAGCACTCACAGAACGGCATGACTCGCAACGCTCGCGAGCAGTATTGGTCTTATCTTACGCCGCGCTCATTTTTAGAACAGCTCAGGACTACTCATACACGACATGCATCACCAGAGACCCGATTTGCGCAAATAAATTACCCTAATTTCCAGTAGTGACTCCAGACAGCGTCATCAAGCGAGTACTAAATCGATTATCCGAGGCCAGCGCTAAGCGTATGAATCACAGGGCAAACTAAAATTCAAGTATTTATCAGTCACCCTTAAGCGGGAAGGCTAGCCGCTGCTCGTTTCCCTAGAACGTGAATCATCATCCGAAGGAGGCCAGAGCGGAAGCAGGGAGGGAGGGAGGGAGCATCCGTCTAGACTGACACCAGACAGGGTCAATCGTCTACCGCGGACACCCAGACGCGAAATTAGGTTAACGCCATTTTCTTCTAAACCCCTGGCAGTTTAAAATTACTTGCGTATCAGCTGGAATAAGTTTGTCCACTTACATGCGTCAACGAGTTCTACGGCTCAAATTCTCCACCGTCCTTTCTCAAAATTTTGAAACTTTGCTTCGTTAACGGACAACATGTGGCTTATGAAAATAAAGATGTGCCCCAGACAACACATTCATATATATTTACAACAAGAGTCTGCATTTGATGACGTAATGAGCACCAACGCACTGTACAATACAAACCTCTGAAAATTCATTAAACGCAAAACTCCCGGGTAACATATTCTTACGTTTCTATTTTCTAATACTAACATATAACTTTTATTACTTTTATAGCATCTGCAATATAAAAAAGCGTTCGCTGCTGCAGTTAGTAATTATGTCAGAACAGCAAGAGTGCAGCTTAAAGTTGTTCATTCCAATATTGAACTCACGAAGTCTAGGCCTACAGGGAGGTTAAGTCAAAATAAATAATGCAACTGTTAAAACGAAAAAGCTGAAGTTAACCACAAAGTGACGGAAGAACAAGACGTCGCAGCAGTTGTAGTAGTGCAAACGAACGAATTACAAAATTCGATTAAAGTGACGGTGACATTGTTTGAGAAAAGCGAAGAACTCAAGATCAATAGCTTCAAGAACTTTTTAAGTAACTGTTCACCAAGATCACAAGGTGATTGATAAAATGTTCTCTGCCACCAAACGGCGAATTATCCAGACATAGGCTATCGTATTCGTAATATTAAGTAAGATTTCTACCGCACCAAAAAGCTCTGACGCGGGAAACAGCTTATTCATACGCGCTCAGTCAAAACAAATTGATAGACAGATAAGGTCAGAATTGCTTCCCAGGTCAACATCCAAGGGGTAGGCAGACAATCAGAGGATCACAGTGAGTGGTGTTAAAACTTTTAGCGGCTATAACATGCAACGGAAGGAAGAGGGATCGGGAGAGGATGTATGAAGAGGGAATTTATCTGTTTTTTTGATTGACAGTTCTACGCAGAGGTTGCAAGAGGGTCAGATTCCGTCAGTGCGTAGGATGGATCAGAAATGAAATACACGAAGTAGGCCTGCATCACACATGAAGTGTGTGAAATGACGCGTTAATTGTCGTAAGGGTCGCCCTTCCCCTTCTATTGTGAGTAAATACCAAATGCCGACTCATAATGGAATTCAATCACAAACTGGACCAGTAGTAGCTTTAATAAAGCATACATTCCATAGGCCTTGGGGCGCCAGTCACTGGGACCAAACCCTCAGTTATTCCAAAGCCAGAATTGTTTCAATTATTTCACTACCCCATTGGGTGAAAGATGAACCCATATATTATATACGAAGGTCCATTGCTGATGAAACTTCACCCAGCGCATTAGTACATTAAAGGTCATAGGTGGCGCTTCTTGCTTACAATAAGCATAGGCTACATTACAAAGAATTTGTCTAGATATTAGGCACACAGTCCCAGAGAAGTAACAAGCAAGCTGTAGTGTCAACATGCTGACTATAGCGTCTATGAAATTAAACGCTCGAGTTAGATGTTAGAAGGGACATTGAAGCAGCGACATTAAAGCATATCTAATTAACAGTGGTAGGCTATTACTTATGACATTATCTATACATATAATATCCATATAGTGTCCGTCCGACGATAAACGCTACGTCACAAACGGTTTCTGTTCTATTTGTTTGTGACGCCAGCGGCGATCAGAGCATTTTAGCCAACGATACATATAGGCCTATAATATGACGTCATAATATGAAGGGCAAATACTAGTAATTCTAGTAATTATTATAATAATGTTGTCCTTTGGCAAATACCTTCACGGTGTTGTTAGGCCTATCGCAAGGATGAATGTACGGTAAGGGAAAATCAACGTTCTCTTATATAAACAAGACGTCAATTGTCTTGCTACATCTGATCAGAGGTTCTGACGCCAGAGGAATGCGTCATGGGGGAGCGACCCAGCGCCAACGGGGCCCTAGGCGCAAACATTTTGGAGGCCATTCTGAACTTGTATTAGCCCAAATGAGCAAAACAATTATGAATTGCAATTTTATGTGAATGCCAAGCTGTAAAAAAACTAGAAAATAGGTCATATTTAAAATAATTCAAAATCTGCTCTAATGACTTATATGGCGCCTTTATAGTAAAGCACAAGGCATCAATCAATGATAGCTTCAAGTGAAAGCAGTGGATAAGCAAGGACAAAATCCAGCTGGTCAGAAAGCCAGGGAATCAGGCTGTATCGGGTTGTAAGCCAGTTGAAAGCGGGCTAAACCTGAAGGATACTAGAGAGCCAGCAGAACGCATATACAGCCAGGCAGCGAATTCCAAAGTTTCGGACCGTCTAACGATAATCTCAGGGACTCCAATACTGTACAGGTGCGACCGTAGCTTTCATACAATGCTTCAGTCTCTCCCACACAAAAATACGGCTGAGTTGATTCAGAGGAAGCCACGTGATTCCGCCGTCCGGGTTTAGCAGTTAAAACCTCTGTATGTATACAACAGATCTATGGCCTGGATAAATGTGGACCGTGGGGGTGGGGAGAGATCAACAGTGACCCAAGCTTTAATACAGCCGACATGAAAGCAAATGACGAATGACCTAAGACGGTTTTGATGTTTATTTAGCAACATAATTGTAATTAGTAACTTCTATTGCGCCGGTGTCTAATGCACAAGGCATCAACCGATGGCGAACCAAAACCAATCCGTAAACAGGCCAATATCCAGAAGATTAGTCCATAAGACTAGAATCCAACATTATCAATTAACGATAACTTCACCCGATTACAAGCAGGCCTATACCTTTCCGCTCTTACAGCTTATTTCCTTTTTCTGTAGTAATGACTATAGGACTGTGTCAAATATCTTTTAATGTGTTTATATGGGTTTAAATTTATTGAAATGCGTTTGAATTTGCTTATAGGCCTATCCGTCAATTTGCGCAACATATTTTGAAGTATTAAAAGTAATTGTAGTTATTAACTTCTATCGCACTGGTGTCTAATGCACAAAGCAACAACCGATGGCACGCCAAAACCCGGCCGTAATCAGGAATAAATAAAACGCTCCGTAAAATTTTTATTGAATCATACGCCGAAGATAATTTGGCGCGCACTTTTCAACGGTTCTAACAATGTTAGGCTAAATAATATTTTAATTAGGCCTATTAAACTAACATGGGCATTGTTTCAAGAGCAGCTCGGCGCGTAATAAATTCTCTAAATCCCAATCACTGAATTTGAATCTCCATCGGCGATTCGGGTAGATTCCGAGCAGCTATCATCGTTAACTAAAAATATATTCGAGTTGAAAGGACAGAGGCGCGTATACAAAAAACAGGACCCAAGGCGAAAACATTTCTGGGGCCCTTCTAAACTTGTAGCCTATTAGCCCAAATAAGCAGAACAACTATAAATTGCAATAATACACTTTTATGTGAATGCTAAGCTCCGTGAAAAACTAGAAAATAGGTTATTTTTTAAATAATTCAAAATTCATAAATGTTATTTTTTATAATTGACCAAATATTTTCATTCGTTTGGGCCCTTCGAGATTTGGGGATCTTATGTGCGCGCCTAGTGAGCCTATAGGTAAACGCGCCTCTGGGCGCCTAAAGATACCAACTACGAAATAGTGGAACCGCATTTCGACTTTTCAGAGAACGAACAAATTTCCGAAATCTGTTCAAATATGATTATGAAAGAGAGGCAAACGAGGGCCATGACCTGAGGCGGCGCATTCTAGAGGGCGCCAAGACTCAAAATTTAAAACTTAGAGTTCATTTAAAACTGCGAGAGAGACAACAATAAATATAATAAATTAATTAAAACTGCGGAACATACATATAAATGGCGTCCAAAGAAACTTGACCTCGGACGACAGATTGTTTAATCCGACCCTGTATACAGAAAAGATCGATACGTACCCCTGCTCAGATTTTGCTGTATAAGCAGAGCAAGCTCCTGCAGAGTCCAGTTCTCCATCGTTTCCTCGATGTCTTCTTCTTAAATTCGTGAGATCAATTCGATGTGTCTGCGGTGACGACAATCTTTGTTGTGTCTGAGAGAGCGATCAGAAACAAAAGAGAGCCCTATGCTAGCAGAATCACGTGTTGTGACGGGCTGGTAACGAACCCCAAACCGCAGACAGCCTTACCAATGGCGATAAAGATCAATCGGTGCCGTAGCCCGGTATGCAAATGAACGGTTGAAATCTGCGGCCGATGCTACCTGTCAGCTTGGTGTTATAAGTCGTCTAGGTGGGGGATGCATGTCTCTGACTCCCTTTGGTCCACATTCAGCTAAGAAGATCGCGCGTAGGGAGACGGCCTTGAATATCGAATGGCAGCTCTTAATTAGTACACCCTACCCTTATGCGTAGTATGATCTGTTGATGAACTAATTGTCGGACAGTCTCTCCAGGGTTTATCTACGTCAAGACAATTTATACGATGCGTAGGAGTTGCAGATTAGTTTATGACGGTCGTGAGTATGCTCTTTAACTCCCACTCTTCCGTCTCAGCGTCAGCCCAACGCAATCGGAAATCGGCCACAAAACTTGTTAGTTTTATGGGTCAAAACAGGGCCTAAAATAGTTTCATTGTCGACTGTGCGGTTGGCTTGTCTGGAGTGTGCAGTGTGTAGTATGAATAATTTTGAGAGATTAGCCCAAGTCAGCTGCACACGATTTCATTCAAATATCCGATATTTTACTACCAGTTCAAGTACAGTATGACAGTTTTAGGAAGAATGTGCAGTCGACATTTCTGAGTATTTTAGACGCTGGTCAAAGTACCAGTGTACTTGGAATCAACTGTTGACCATAAAAGCAAGAGGAGGCAACTACCTCTTGCCTCATTCAACAATTTTCCGTGGGCTATATCCCCGCACTTCCAAGCAGTGCAGGCCTTAGGATATTTCGGGTCCCGTGCAGAGTATACTGTACGGGCCTCCATGACACAAGTCAAATTCTTTTTCATTGCTAATCATTTTATTTTACTAGATTGTTAACAAGTACAACAAGTCAAATTTAACTATACTTGAGAATTCTGGTAGATAGAGGAAGGTGACTTATTTTAATGACAAAAGAGAAGATTTATCAGGAAATCATCTGACACGAGCCATAATATTGTTATTAGGGTGTCTTGTTCATGCTAATTTTCTGCGACATTTTTGGGCCCCCTTAAGTTGCGGGTCCCGTGCGACCGCACGGTTCGCTCGCCCCTAAGGCCGGCACTGTTCCAAGTACCCACTCCCCAAACCCTAGTTGCCTTCTCTTGAATTTAAGTCTGGCTACGGAACGTTCCGGCTGATGATCGTAACCCATGTCCAGGAGTTGAAATTAGGGCGCGAAGTAATGAAATCTTGGCCGTAGCGAAAACATGAATAGAACAAAGATATTAATAAAAGTATCAGTCCGTCAAGTTTAAGGGTACACATTCATCAATTCTACCCTCTGCATTCGCCCCTGAAGTCAGCCAATTGTTATTCACAGGGGCGTCTACACCATAGAAACCTTGGAGCAAGAGCTCCATCCAAGAAACAGGGGGGGAGAGATCTGTCAGTGTGTGTGTGCCACCATTTTAGGGGGGGGGGAAGGAACTAGAAGGGGGAAGAGGGACGTTGCTCCAATGACTTACAATGATAGACGCCCCTGGTTATTCAAATGTTTGCTTAGCACGAACGTCAGAGTTGGCAGCGATTGAGACACTTGTAGGCTTATTCTAGGTCACTTGAATTGAAGGATGTTGTTGACACGAGCCAGTAACCCACAGCTGACCTTAATGCTACAGGTCGTACGTGACGAACAACATGTATAGTGTAAGTTAGGTCGACGTCACCCGCTCTGGCATGCACATGATGTTGCTAACAACTGAACAATGCCTGAACAATTACACGACAATTTATTACAGTCTTATTAACACACTTTAAATCCACAGGATGCACTTATCATCACATTTAACGCCACTACTGCGGTTTCGGTTGGTGTAAGTCAAATACTGGACGAAGGAGGAGGGCGACGCTAATCACCTTCGCTATAGCGAAGCGTCGTTAAACAGAAAGTAACCGTGCACCAATCGCTAAATTTATGCATGTTAAACATCTCGATTACAGTGAGAGAGGAGGGGTGCGCGATAATCTAGTGGTTAGACGTCCACGCACCCACCCACCCACCCACCCACGCACCCACAAACACGCACCCACCCACGCACCCACACACACGCACCCACCAACCCACGCACCCACACAAACGCGCGCGCACACACACACACGCGCACACACACACACACACACACACACACACACACACACACACACACACACACACACACACACACACACACGGGAACTGCAATCGTATATCCTCCCTTAAACTCAGTTGGGGGCGGAGCGGGGCGATGCATGGAAGGCGTATGTGTTCTGGTACTCCCTCTGGATCCGCTAGTATTTCAAAGTTAATTCGAAAAAGAACTTTAGTAGAAGAAACGCCTACCTTAAGTTAGCACTTTCAGGCAGCTATGCTGTAAAGAGTTAGCGACTCCTTTTTTTATTAGCCCCGGTATATGAAGGCCAGACCGTTCCCTCACCGTCTGATCGTGCTACTGACAGTAATGTACTCTGTATTTTAACTAATGTCTATATAATAATCTTCGTTTAATATTTTCAAACTGACAATTACGCAGTATGATTACAAATCAGTATGAACGGATGATCACAAGATATTACAGGAGTCGAATTTTAACTGTAGGCAGGGCGTCTATCCCTCCCAAGTCATTGGAGCAACTTCCCCTTTCCCCCTCTTCTTCCCCTTCCTCCCCCTAAAATGGTGGCACACACACTGACAGATCTTCCCCACTATTTCTTGGATGGAGAATTTGCTCCAAGGTTTCTATGGTGTAGGCTGTAGGCCCCATGCGGCAGCCATGCAAGGCGCCCATCACGTTCTACATCTAATTTTAACAACGCGCCATCTCGCGAATGATAGGCTGAGTGGACCTTTTGGGAGGGTTGCGGGAAGCGATCCCGTTACCTACTGCTCTTCACGCCATTGATGTTACCACTACTCTATATGGACTCTACTCTAGTAATTTAGTAAGTTTAACGGTAAGAGCAGAGGAACACTCGTACCGGCAGTGTTGGGTATGAGTTAACTCATATGAGTTTAAACTCACGAGTTAACTCACTTGCTGTGATTTATGAGTTTGAGTTAACTCACCTTAAAGAGTGTGAGTCATGAGTTTGAGTTAACTCATATTTTCTGTGAGTTTGAGTTGTAACTGTCATTTATTTTAAACTCAACTCACTCTTCGGCACCCGGCACAAATTATGTTGAAACAAGCCTTTTTTATGTCGTCTGCTTTCCATACTGGTGAGTGGTGACGGCAGGGAGGGTCGTAAACACTGCTAGCGGACAATATTTAAGCACTGCATATTTTGTATATTGTGAACAGTTAAGAACAACATGGCTGAAGTACCGTGTATTCTTGATGGAAAATATTTTTCTGTTACAAGTAGGCGTGATGGAAAAATTGTTGCTCGATTAGAACGTGCTAGCATGAAACGTGTGAGTTTATGAGTTAACTCATTTAACAAGTGAGTTTGAGTTAGGCCTAACTCATTTCACTTAGGATGAGTTGAGTTTGAGTTTAAATTAAACTCATTTTGAGGTGCGTGAGTTGAGTTTTGATTTAACTCATTTCTTGTGTGAGTTTACCCAACACTGCGTACCGGTCTGGTTTCGTACAGACACACATACGCAAAAATAATGTGGGCTTACCTTCAATGGCTTCTCATGGAACTCGCAGGTCCACAATCTAAGAGCCTTTCAAAGATCGGCGTTTTCAAGGCCTTTTCGACCATCTACAACGGCTGGCTCTCGATTCAGCTTCAGTCAGTAGGTGGCGAGCCAGCTGCAGCGCAGGTCATTCGGTAGGTGACGTATGAGTTTTCGTCGTATGGACTAGCGCAAGCAGTTTACGAGCAATATTATGTCTGGTAGCTGAAACATCAATGTTGTCGGTTGCATATATAGACATATGATGTGTTCAGTTCTTGAGCACACGTGACATGTACTAACTGTGTGTGACCTTTTTTATCGGATATTAGATGAAGTTCAACGACGCTTCCGCATACCTAGATTTAGACACCTTCTGTACGATGGTTATGAAACTACAAAATAACCGTTTATAAGATTTCCAAATTAAGGGCGCAGACCAATACCTAGGAAAAAGAAGCAAAACGAAAGCAATAAACTATTAAAACAGTTGTAGGATAGCCTAATGAACATTCTAGATCAAATCCTTCAAGAGCATTCACACAAAAACAGAGGAGGGGAGCTAACCCAACTCAGTGCGCGAGCACTGGAAAAAGCCTCCTTCGTCCTTCCAGCCACCCCGCCGTGATTTTCTCGTGGGTGCCGGCCACCAGGTTACCTGCCTTGTACCCTATAGCTTAGCATGCTGTTTATTAGGCCTATGTACTTTTTCTATGGTATGACGCCAGTCACCGTCGAGTTGAAGGCATCTTTAGTTAAACGCATTTCTTCATAATTTCAGATATTTAAAGAAGTCTTTTGTAGAACTAACTCCACCACTGCACGCACACTGGTAGTGCCAGTCCCATGCCTGGAGAAAGGAGGAGGGGGACGTTAATCATCTTTTTATGACACAGTGTCGTTAAACAGCGCTCAACTAACCAACCATTTAAGATATATTCATGTCTCTAAGCAACTGCCATTTTTGGATAGTGCTAGTCCGAAGTCTGTACAACGGAGGAGGGCGACGCTAATCACATCTTTATGACCAGCCTCGTTGCTCAGAAACTACCTATGTATATGCCTACCTACTCATGTGAAAGATTATTACTTTAAAATTCTGCAATGTAATGTAAAGATCGACGTCAAAAGGTTATCGGCATTGGTATTAGTATCAGGCATAATAATAGGTTGTCCAGTACACGGATTAATTCATTAGTCATGACGTAAAATGCAGTCGATCTAGACACCCTTAAAACGGTTTCACTGTAGAATATTTATTCCATTATCGCCTGGTAAGTCCTCAGTACTGCACATTTTTCGAAGTCGATGTGACTGTCGTTAAACAATGTAAAATATGATACGCAAGCCCTCTAAATCCGCCACTGCCCATGTTCTGGTAGTGCCAGTCCCAAGGATGGATTAAAGGACTATAGGGCGACGTTAATCGTCTTTACTATGATACAGTGTCGTTAAACAGTAGGGCCTGACTAACCAACTAACTCTGCTTTGAATGTCATATAATCTAGGCTGTATTATTATGCCGCATATATACCTACGAACGGTGAGAACTGTTCAAAAATGATTTCTGTCGACGTCAACGGCCTTTGTTGTCATAAGATGTCGTTAAACTGTTAAATCCACCCGTAACTCCGCTACTGACATACTCGGGTGGTGCCAGTCTCAAGCCTGAATAAAGGAGAAGGGTCATCTACGTTATGACACAGAGCGTTAGACAGAAACTATACATTTCAAGCATTATGGTAATGCGATAATTATTTTTCCGAGTCAACGACGTAAGATCTCGCAAAATTCTGGAAAGTAAAAATAGCATGAAAATGCGTTACATTTAGACACCTTTGAAACGCTTTCACAGAAAGGTATATATTCCGCAGATGCGC
>OY744617.1:27288924-27318924 GCA_963556255.1 Allolobophora icterica
ATTCAAAACAAATTCTGGTGGGCAGTGGTGGACGGTAGTATTTACTACCGTCCACCAGAAATAGTATTTACTATTTGGATCAAGACACACAAGTGAACATTAAAATGTTTAGTTTCAGTTACTACTTAATGTTTTAATGAATCAGTGTCTTTGTTCCTGTCTGGATATCTGTGACGATATTCCAGAAACTGCTCATGATCCTCATTATTTGTTTGAAGCTTGTTATACTCGTCCACGAGTGCCACTCCACGCTCTGCTGTGTATTTCACATCTCTTACTGAGGCCTTGGCTAACTTGTAGTTCTCATCGTTTGGCCAAGTATCAACATCTTGTTGGATGAAACTTGCTGGAATGCATGTAATGCTGAAGAATCTTCTAGTGTTTTCCGTGATAAAATTTTCCAGTTGCTTCCAGCTGATCAGAGGTTACCTGGTATTCTCTTTAGTGGATGTTCGATGCCAGTTTTGTCCAGAGGAGCAGCCATATGGCGCTTGATAAATCAATGGAGACCCCATCATCAAAGAACGCAAAAGTCTCCAATTCCTCCGACAGATACCAGAAGTGACCCGGAAATGTCTTCATTGCAACCTCTGCATCTGCACAATTTTTCTCCTTGTTTATCAATCTGTCAATGTCCTTCAAGAGCTCCAGGTCTATTCGAGGAGCCAATGGTGCATATGATGCTTGAAACCAGACTTTGACATACGGCATTACTGTGAACAAGCAGATGTCAGCTCTCCCCTTTTCTTCTCTTCTTGTCAACTTGAACTGTCTCTTGAACATCCAAATCTTAAGATTATAAATACTCTTGGCCATCCACTTTGTTCTATGCAGCCCAGCTGGTGCTCTGAATGATATGCCCCTGGAATAAACGCCGCCGAAGAAAGTGATGGTCAGCTCCAAAAGTTTGTGACAGGAAATTGCTTCTTGTAAAAACTCATCGGATGTCACTGTGTTCTATTTTCATCGGTCTATAAGTCGCCAGTTTCACTGGAATCTCTGATAATCATTATGTCTGGACCTTGGGATGGGCCAAGAGAAAGCATGACTACTGCCTCCAACATTATTTTTAGTATGTGATGGCGACATGCACGCCACAACATATCCTTGTCCAGCCTATGCTCCAACACAATTATATAACTATAATTTGATTAATAACTACTTACTGCTTGCTTACTTATTGACATCTTTTCCATAATGCATTTGGCAACCATTTTGTTTCATATTGGGTTTCTTAAAAAGTATACTGCATACCGGTACTATGTTAGTCAAAGAAAAACATTAAAAGACCACTGAGTTTGAAAAAATAAAAAATTTATTTCTACGTTTGTTTATCAAATAAATATATAAACATGAGTACTATTAGGGTATACTAATTGCTAGAAGTCATTTATAGTGTTCAATAATGAATTACACACACAACTGTATGTCACTTTGCAATTTTCTCACCTGCTAACATCAGTTCAATTAAGAAAATTGCAATGGCTAGTCTAAATGAATTCCTCGTGGCATAGGCTTAAACTTTAGCATCTGGTAGCAACCTCTAAATATTGTCAGATCCTCTTCAAATTTTTTCTGAATTTTTTCTTCATCAGTAGAAACAAAAGCACAGGGTGCCTCATTGTGAAATCAGACTTTCAAAAATAAGGACCACCCTAATATATATATATATATATATATATATATATATATATATATATATATATATATATATATATATATATATATATATATATATATATATGAATCTCATATATATGTTATATACAGGAAATAAGGTATGTATCTCACATAAGTATGAGTGTATGAATGTGTATGTATGTATGTATGTATGTATGTATGTATGTATGTATGTATGTATGTATGTATGTATGTATGTATGTATGTATGTATGTATGTATGTATGTATGTATGTATGTATGTATGTATGTATGTATGTATGTATGTATGTATGTATGTATGTATGTATGTATGTATGTATATATGTATGTATGTATGTATGTATGTGTGTATGTATGTATATATGTATGTGTGTGTGCGTGCGTGCGTGTGTTCGTATGTGTGTGAACTACAGAATTTTGACTCTATACGTACATAAAGTGATGTCGGTGACATGCTAAAGGCCATTTGGGCACACTCAGTGGACGACACGGATGATTGCAAAATTACATAAAGGATGTCAATTTAAGCGTGAGTACACACACACATATATATGTATATATGGCATTATATATATATATATATATATATATATATATATGACCACACACACGCAGTGTATATATATATATATATATATATATATATATATATATATATATATATATATATATATATATATATATATATATATATGCAGACACGAGCCCTGTAAGACCAAAGTAATCCAGTTAGTTGAAGGATTTACTCTACAGTATTAATTTTAGTGATGGAGTCCACACCAATAGCAGCAGCTGTGGTCAACAGCAGTAGCTGTGGTCAACAGCAGTAGCTGTGGTCAGAAGTATAGCAGCAGCTGTGGGCAGTAGTAGCAGCAGCTGTGGGCTGTAGTAGCAGAGCATCGGCAGGTCGGGAGGAGTGGGAGCATGAGGTGGTGTGTAAGTATGGGAATAGGGGAATTGATCTAAAACTCGCCTGACCGGTTATTAAGGCAATCGCCTTGGACTTGCGAGTGGTCGCCACCGCGGACACGAAGAGGGGGATGGAAGGTAGCAGACAGACGGACAGGGATGGATCTGAGGCAGAGGGAGACAGACATACAGAGAGGGATGGAAGGAGGATGCAGAGAGAGGAGATGATAGACAGGTAAAGGAAGTCATACGGAGAGGGATGATCGGAGGCAGAGAGAGGAGATGATGGAGAGAGAGAGAGAGAGAGAGAGAGAGAGAGAGAGAGAGAGAGAGAGAGAGAGAGAGAGAGAGAGAGAGAGAGAGGATGACTTACGGATAGGAATAGGGAAGAGGTCGATCAGGTAGAGGGAAGAAACTGGGGAGATAGATGGCGCGAAGGAAGAGAAGAGGGAGGAAGGCGGAGGAATGGACGGAATGAGGAAAGGCGGGACATGGGTGAGGGACATGGAGGGATGGGCGTGGAGGGAAGGAGTTGTGGAGGGTGGGATGTGTAGGAGTGAGGGATTGATAGAGGGAGGGAGATATGTCCGTCGAAAATCGACTTCGGACAAATGCGATTTCCGTGCTACCTAGTGGTCGGTCTCCGACTGCGAACCCTCCGGCCAACTATCTCTTTCTGTCTGTCTGTCTGTCTGTCTGTCTGTCTATCTATCTATCTATCTATCTCTCTTTGTCACTGTCTCTCTGTGTCTCTCTCTATCTCTCTTCTCCCCCTCTTTCTTTCTCTCTGTCTCTGTCTGTCTTTCTGTTCGTCCCTCTGTCTCTCTTTCTCTTTCTGTCTCTTTCTTTCTCTCCCTGTCTCTCTTTCTCTCTTTCCTTATCTCTGTCCCTCTTCTTCCATCTCTCCCTCTGCCTCTCTCCTCTCTACATCTCGCAGTCCTCTCCAATTGCCACTCTTTCCATCTCCGTCCATCCTCCTGTCTCCTCCTCCCTGGCAGCGACCCATCCTCCTCCCCCGCCAAGCGATCGAGAAGAGAGGAGCGAGGGATGAAAAGAGGAGGAACTAAAAGCATAAAACAGACCGACCGAGATGACCATCATCATCATCTTCTGCCTTTGCATCCAACTCTAATTATCTACATACACGTAAGCGCAGCTGCATGCGTATGCCTACCTGTATGCGTACGTGCATGTGTTTGTATGTGTTGATGTATGTGTCCATATATATGTATGTGCAATTGTAGATATATATATATATAATGCGTATAAGCGCATGTATTTGTATATACGTGTAGATGTTCGTGTATATGAACATACATTATTATTATTATTATTATTATTATTATTATTATTATTATTATTATTATTATTATTATTATTATTATTATTATTATTATTATTGTTATTATTATTATTATTATTATTATTATTATTATTATTATTATTATTATTATTATTATTATTATTATTATTATTATTATTATTATTATTATTATTATTATATGTGTGTATGTATACGTCGATGTATATATATAATATATATGTTGAAGTACATGTATATTTGCATATATCATCATCAGCATCATCATCAGCATCATCATCATCAGCATCATCATCATCATTATCAATTCCTGACGCCAACCATTTGACGGCGATGGTAACGAATAATTTGTACATATAAACATCATCATTTCCATTCATTTTCTTTATATATAAATATATCATATTTATATTAAATTATAGGCTTTAAGCATATATGTAATTAAATGATAGCTTACTTGGTATTTCTTTCTAAGCATTTGATCCGGCAACTGTGTGTGTGTGTGTGTGTGTTTGTGTTTTTGTCTGTGTGTGTGTAGGTGGACGTATTCCTGTGATGCTCTTTTTGTTCACCGTGCTTTTCTTGGCCTCCGCTTCGGCTGCCATCTCCCAATAAATGAACTTTCGCTACGATCTTTGACTATTCAGTGGCTACCCCTTCCTTGCGTCCTTCCTTGCTTCCTTGCTTCCTTCCTTACCTTTCTTCCTTGCTTGCTTCCTTGCTTCCTTGCTTCTTGTTTCCTTCCTTCCTTCCTTCCTTACCTTTCTTCCTTGCTTGCTTCCTTGCTTCCTTGCTTCCTTACCTTTCTTCCTTGCTTGCTTCCTTGCTTCCTTGCTTCCTTACCTTTCTTTCTTCCTTCCTTACCTCTTTTCCTTCCTAGGAGGACTCCAAGGATGGAACAGATCCAGAGGATGGAGAGACAGACGGACGAATACACAGAAGGACAGACAGACGGATAGACACCGACGAACCGGAAGAGAAGGACAGACAGTCGTTAGGACAGACTCACACACACACACGAAGAGAGAAGGATATAAAGACAGAGGCGGACGGACGGAGAGATGGACGCAGAGAAAGAGGTGCGACCAGACAGACAACGACGGACGAACGGGCAACGATAGCAGAACATAGTAAGAGACACAGGCAGGTGGAGAGATGAAGAGAGAAGGACGGAGAGACAGAACAGACGTACGGACACGGGCAGATGGACAGAAGGAAAGAGAGAGACAGAGAGAGAGGGAGAGGGAGAGGGAGGGAGAGAGAAAGAAAGAGAAGGAAAGAGAGGGGAAGGATGAAGAGAGAGAGAGAAGGGTGAAGAGAGAGAACAGGTGGACGGAAACGGGCAGTGGGACAGATGGAAACAGATGGTTAGAGAGAGAGAGAGAGACAGAGACAGAGAGAAGAACGAAAGAGAGAGATGCAGACAGAGAGACAGGGACAGAGAGACAGAGAGTACGTCATAGGAACGGACAGAAGACGGGACTTCTGCTTGTTGTGTGGTATCCGTCAAGCCATTATGGATTTATTGGGTGGATTGTGTTTGCCTTCGATGTTCCCTCGTCACGCACGGACTGTGCCTGGAACTACAGCCGACGATGCACGTGCCACTGACGCTGCCCCGGCTGCTGCTGCTGCTAAGGAGGCTGACGGGTGCATCCCACGGGCCACTGGATGCACGCATGCGCGGCGCTCTTTCGGAAGAGTCTTCTATAGGATGCACCGTTAGTTTTAAGTCTGTTAGTCTTTCTAGAGCCACAAAGCGTTCGTTCTCTCCGGAAAGAAAGAGGAAGAATTAGGGTGTGGTGGAAATGTCGGATAAAGTTCTTCAGTGCCCGAGCGCTTGAAAGTAGCGACGCACTTTGGAGTAAAGTTGGACGTCGGTTGAATGGATGCGTGTGTGGACCGGTTGCGGCTCAGTCAAGTGCGACTGAACGGATGGATGAGATTCGAGATGTTTTGATGAAGTGATCGTTTAAGGTGCGTCAATGGTTGTTATGTTGTCTGTTCTTAGATTGGCGCTTTCTGTCTGTCTTGTTGGGGTCTTGTCTTGATTTTTATCGGGTTTATTCTTGTCTTGTTTTGTCTTTATAGCTTGTCTTGTCTTCTCGTATTCCGGGTTGTCTTGTGTTTTGTTTCTCTTGTTTCGTTGTATGGTCTTGTTTCTTGTATTGCTTGTCGTGGCTGGGTTTTTCGTCTTCTATTGGATTCGTGTATCTTGTCTTGTCTCGTTTAGTAGCGTCTCGTCTTGTCCTGTCTCGTTTAGTCTCGTCTCGTCTCGTCTCGTCTCGTCTTGTCTCGTCTCGTCTCTTCTTGTCTTGCCTTGTCTCGTCTTGTCTTGCCTTGTCTTGTCTGGCCTTTGCTTCGTCTTATAATGGTTTCTTGTGTCGTGTCTCGCCTCACCTCGTCTTGTCTTGTCTCGTCTTGTCTTCCACTGTCATGCTGTTCTTGTCTTATTAACGTAATCAGGATGATCCTGACTGTCCACCTAGAGCTCCTCCGATGAGTCTCTCGTGGAGAGGCGCTATATAAATCTGTGATTACATTTACAATTATAATTACACCTACAATTTCAATTTCAATTACAACTACAATTACAATACTACGGCTAGTAGATTGAAGATGTCTCTCTACGCTTCTTTCAGGATGTCGAAGTCAGCGGATACAGCGGCAGGCACGGGCCTCCTTCATGGATCCCCGATGATGTCATTCTTGTTCCTCTTCTTCAGCAACCTACTTCCGGTCAACGGTCAGGCTCAAAAGGAACTTCGCTACGTCATCCAGGAAGAGCTGGCCGTTGGATCGCAGGTCGCCGACCTGACCTTGGACGCTGACCTTGGCCAGCGCTTCGGCAAGGACGCAGTCCTCCACTTCCGCTTTCTCAGCCAGCCACCGTGCGATATCGGCGTCAACGAGTCGACTGGAATCGTGACGACACGAGGGAGGATCGACCGCGAGACGATCTGCAAGGACGACGACCTCTGTCGCTTCCGGTTGGACGTCGCCGTGACCCCGATGGCCTTCTTCACGATCGTCAAACTGTCGATAGAGGTCGCGGACATCAACGACAACGACCCGGAGTTCAGTCCGTCGAGGGTCCGTCACGAGATGAGCGAGTCGTCCCAGCTGGGCGCGGCCTTCACCATTCCCCGGGCCAGGGACAAGGACCTCGGACGCAACTCCGTGGATCGCTACGAACTGGTCAGCTCAACGCCCAACGAGGAAGACTGCTTCGAGCTCAGCCTCAGCAAGAAGCTGGACGGTACGACGGACGTCCGACTGGTCCTTGTCAGGTCTCTGGATCGTGAGACCAGGGACCTGCACCGCATGAAGGTTCTGGCCTACGATGGTGGACTTCCGCTGAGGTCTGGATCGATCGAGGTCGAGGTGGTCGTCACCGACGCCAACGACAATGCGCCCGTTTTCGAGTACGATTCCTACGAGGTTGGCGTAGTGGAAAACATCGCCAAGGCGACCACAGTTGCCAGGGTTCGAGCCTCGGATAGGGACATCGAGAAGAACGGGCAAGTCGTTCATTATTTCAGTTCACAGACCGTGGAATCCAACGGTGATGTGTTCGCAATCGACCCTTCGACGGGTGAGATCCAGGTGGTAGGAGTGGTCGACTTCGAATCGACACCTGTCTACCGTCTGATCGTGAACGCCAAGGACGGCGGTCAGGACCCCTTGACCTCGGAAACGATGATAGTCATCAGGGTCAAGGACGCCAATGACAATCCGCCTCTTATTGTCATCAACACCCTAGTGGCCTTCAACACGAATATTGCGAAAGTCGACGAGGGAATCGAACCCGGGTCCTTCGTTGCGCATATCCGCGTCAGCGACGCGGACAGCGGACTCAACGGCCAGTTCAACTGCTCGCTGGATATCGAGGACCAGTTCCAGCTGCGGTCCACTTCGGACGGGGAATACATGATCCTCAACAAGGTCTCGCTTGACCGCGAGGAGCGGGAGTTGTACAGTGTCCAGCTGACGTGTATGGACGGCGGTCAACCGCCCCTGGCGTCGTCCAGTTCGCTGGACATCGGTGTGGTGGACATCAATGACCACGACCCTCGCTTCGAGAGATCCAAGTACGACGTCGAGGTTTTCGAGAATAACTACCTCGGAGCATCTTTAGTCCAGGTGACTGCAACGGACGCTGACAAGGGCCAGAATGCTCAGCTCCTCTACAAGATACCGGAAAACGTGTCTCAGTACTTCGAGATCGACGCACTTGACGGCACCATCCGAGCCAAGGACTCTTTGGATCGGGAGCGCATTTCCTCCCATCACTTCTACGTCTATGCAACGGACAAGGGCGATCCAGTCAGAACCGGAAGTGCCCTGATCTCGCTGACCGTACTTGACGTCAACGACGAGGCACCGGTGTTCAGTTCCACTTCCGATTCGTTGTCGGTGCCGGAGAATTGTCCACCCGGAACGGAAGTGGGGGTCCTGAGTGCCCAGGACGCCGATGACTATCCGTTGAACGCCTTCTCGTTCTCTTTCCTGCCCGGCGGAAGTCTGTCGGATGCCTTTGCCATCGACCGCTTGTCCGGTAGGATCACAACCACCCGGATCCTGGACCGAGAGGAGAGGGAGTTCTACCAGCTGATCGCCGTAGTCAGGGACGACCATTCCCCCGTCCTCAGCTCTACCGCCACCGTGTCAGTCTTCGTCTACGACGAGAACGACAATGGTCCGTCGTGGGTGGAACCGTCTTGGCTGGAACCATCGCCGGTCGAGCAGCCATCGGCGCTGGAACCTCAACTGAACAACATCACGATGATCGTGATTCCGAGCCTCGCCCCGGCTGGTACTATGCTCATCAAGGTCAAGGCCGATGACCCTGACGCCGGGCTCAACGGACAGGTCGTCTACTCCATTTCCGGGAAGGATCCGTGCTCGGAGTTATTCGACATCGACTCGAGTTCCGGTCGAGTGACTCTGACCATGGACATGAGCGACTGTGCCGACAACGTCACGCTTGAGTTGAACGTTACGGCGTCTGACCTCGGAAGTCCAGCGAGGCAGTCTTCAGCGCGTCTGCGCTTCCTCATCGAAAAGTCAACACCTCCTCCCGTTCTCCAGGACCGTCACGGATCACTGGCTCACCTGTCATTCAACCTCGTCATCATCCTAGCTCTGTCCGTGGCTGCTGGTTCCGGCGCCATTCTGTCGATCATCGTGATCGCTTTCGTGATGCGGAACCGGAACAGACGGGACTCGGACTCCCAGAAGTACAACTGCCGCGTCGAGGCAATCAAGGCTATGAACCTCAAGGACGTGACCACTGACCCGACGAAAAGTGACCTTGACCGGTGCTTCTGTTCTGTCCAGCTGACGGACTCGGCGGGGAAAGGATCGGAACAGTCGCATTCCAGCTGGAAAAGAAACCGAGATGCGTCGCCGGGTGGAGACGCGGTGACGAGAGACATGACGGGAAAAGAGGAAGTGACGTCAAAGACTCAGAGCGTCGCTGTTCTAATTAAACCGGAAGGAAGAAGAGAAGCCATCGTCACAAGGACGTTCGAGGTAACGAGAGATAACTGTCTTCAACACGTACACACAAAACACATCTGATGAGTTTTATTTTAGAGGCGCTACATAAATTTTCTCTTACAGTTACAACTGTCGCAAATGTTCAAAGTTATTGTAACTAATGCGAACGTAACAGTCATTAACACGAAAATACTTTTAACCAGAAAATAGTTGTCACTAATAATAAACTAGTTTAATGAGAAAATAGTTGTCACTAATAAGAAATTAGTTTAATGAGAAAATAGTTGTCACTGATAAGAAGCTAGTTTAACGAGAAAATAGTATTCACTAATAAAAAAACTTTTTTAACAAGGAAATATTAATCAATAATATAAAATTAGTTCAACGAGAAAATAGTATTCACTAATAAAAACGACTTTGACAAGAAATATTAGTCACTACTTGGAAACTATTGTAAACAGAAAATAGTAGTCACTAATAAGAACTATAGTTTAACATGAAAATATTAGTCACTAATAAAAAGTCTAATTTAGCCAGAAAATATTAGTCGATAATTTGAAACTAGTTCAACAAGAAAATAGTAGTCAGTAATAGGAACTAGTTTAAAGAGAAAATAGTGTCACCAATAAGAAACTAGGTTAACAAGAAATTAGTAGTTACTAAAAATAACTAACTGTAACTTTAAAATTGTTACAAACATAAAATTGTTTTCCGCTAAAAATTCTTACCAATATGAAATTAGGAAATGAAATCTAATCTAGAAGCAATGGATGCCAATAAGGATATAGCAGCCAATAATAACAATATTAACAAAACCTAATTGGAACTGAACAAAAGCAATTGAAGGGCTTGCAGCAATAACCAGGTATGTCGGATTTTTTGAGTTTTGGGAAAATGGCTTCAACGATTTGACACTTCAAACTGTTGTAACTAAGCCATTTTACGAGATACTGACAAGCTGTTTGAAGCACCATGTGAGTTATTACTGTCTTTCACGAAATTGTTACATAATGCAATGCAAAAGATAACATTAATGTTTTTCACGACATTTGGCTTCATACCTGGTTATTGACACTCAATAGCCCAGTATGATGCAAAAATCGTCTGCTGTTAGTCGACATACCTTATTCTTGCACCAAATGGTGACTAGCACACAGTACAAATTAATCGTGCAATAAGTAGGTAAGTCATCATAGCTACATTACAGTAAGGGAAAAATAACGCAAAATCAGTGAATTGTAGAGTAAGTAAGATACAATAACCGGGTATGTTAAATAACCTGATTATTGCACCGGTTTTAATACAAATATTACAAGAAAAAACGACAATTTTTTTTATCATACCGGGTTATTGCATTGGAGTAATGCTGCCGGCTGCTAAATACCATATGTCGACAAACTGTTTTATCCAAAAGCCAATTCAAAAACAATCAGATTTGCACCAAATTTGCAGGGTATATAGAATACAATATTCCAAGCACGCTGGCATACTTTTTCACATAAACCAGGTATGTCGACATACCTGGTTATTGAGGCAAGCCCTTCAATTGTCATAAATATAAAATTCTCACTGTTACGAAACTGATAAATAGTATTCATTTAAAAATAATTGTTGCTGTAAGAAAATGCAAAAGTCACACGTGAGAGATCAACTGAACTTATTATAGACAAAACAATTTTAAGAGAGAGAAAGTTATTTGGTGCTTTGAGAATTCTCCTCGCCAAAAAATGATTGTCACTTCTAGATGTCACTCGTAACGATTGCATCTAAGTTCTGACGGCTTTAATCAGGCAGTCGGTGATTCGTTCAATCTTTTGCATGACTAATCAACCTATCGATCAATCAAATATTTGATCGTTCACCACAATCAATCAATCAATCTACACAGAACATCTGTATTAATAATTGAGACATAGCACTTGATTGTAAAGCTCAGAAGTTCACTCAGGACCTTACGACAGAACATCGATGGCGCAGAGCAATTGTGCGTGAAGGACTTGCTCAAGGTCCCTACCCAGTAACTGCCTCGGACGAGGTTCGAATCCGTAATCTCCGCGTTACACGGCGAGCGCTCTAGCCAATCGGCCACTATGCCACACGGTCTGGTATTATATATGTATAGCATACCATACCATAGTATAGTGTAGTATATTATGGTATAGTATAGCATAGCATAGTATAGTATAGTATAGTATAGTATAGTATAGTATAGTATAGTATAGTATAGTATAGTATAGTATAGTATAGTATAGTATAGTATAGTATATAATTTTGTATAGTCAAGTATGGTATGGCATGGTATGGCGTAACAAACATAACATAGTATAGTATGGTATAGTATATCATAGTATAGTATAGTATAGTATAGTATAGTATAGTATAGTATAGTATAGTATGGTAGGGTATAGCATGGGATAGCATACCACAGTATAGTACAGCATGAAAAGGTTTTGTATGCATGGTACTGTTCTGCATTGTATGTAGAGACGGTGATTTATTTGTATAAGTATTAAATGCCGTTCTTGAGAATTTATCGTTGGTCTTTTTTAAATAATCGACTACTATTGCATCGATTTCTGAAAACCGTGAATGTAATTGGCAAGTCCTGGGAAAGTTGCAGAAGAGCGGCTGTGATTTGGGACGTTGTTGCCTCGTGGCCAAAGTAAAGAGCAAACAAACCCATGTAATCCGTTAGCCGTGCCTTCTCCGCGCGGCACTTACACAGCTCCAGTGTCAGCGTGGCGTCAATACTTCTGACTTTGGCTCTGTCGATTGTTTTACAAGTCGATTGCAGCTTCGGATACTTAACGGCGAATTGACTGCCAACAGATTGGCACAGAGATTGATTACGGACAGGTATGTTACGGGAAAGGCATACTGAGTGACACATGAGTTCTAGTCTCAGTTGGAAGCACGTACTGATTATACTGTAACATACTCTTAGTACTCTACTTACTGTATAATATAGTATAATGTAATATATGGTATGGTACAGCATAGCATAGCATGGTATGGTATAGTATAGTATAATATAGTATAGTATAGCATAGAATAGTATAGTATAGTATAGTATTTCCGTATAGTATAGTATAGTATAGTATAGTATAGCATAGTATAGTATAGTATAGTATAGTATAGTATAGTATAGTATAGTATAGTGTAGTATAGTATAGTATAGTATAGCATAGTATAGCATAGTTTGGTATGGTATGGTATAGCACAGTATTGAATGGTATGGTATGATTTAGCACAGCATAGTATAGTATAGTAAAGCATAGTATGGTATCGTCTAGATTCTAGAACATCGACGTGTTGAACAATAATATTATAAGTGAAGGACTTGCTCAATACAAGTTGTTCCTATACAATACGAACCCTTGTTATCTGGGTTACAAGCTAAAACTCTATCCGATCGGCCACCCTTCCCCGTAATATAAGCAATATATGCAGTAGGAGAGGAATTGGAGGATCCTTTCTGGCAACGTTTCCCAAAGTGTGTTCCGCGGAACCCCAGGGTTTTACAAGGGGAAGACAAGGGTTCCGTGAGAATATGGAATTAAAGAATTGTTTGGATGAGTTGATAGGCCTACATTATAATGATTATAATATTATATCAGAATCCAATGTGAAAACCAGGATTCAATGGGAAAATTTCATTTAAAATAATTTCTAATGTTTTTATGCGCCTGATTTAAGAATCCAACTATCGCACCGTACATAAAAATTCTGTCACAAGAAAAAGAAAAAGCACCAGGCACATTAAAACCTCACATATTCCCTATATTCCATTGCAAGATACTTGGGCTAAACTTTATACTTTCAATCTGCCTGTATAAAAGAAAATTCAGCTACTCAAACTGTGTTATTAATTATTAATCAAACCTATAGTCTGCCTTGCAGATGCTACGTACACCAGAATATGTTTTGTTTAGGTCGGGGTTCCATTCAAACATTTTCAGAACAAAAATGGTTCCGTATAGCCAAAAAAGGTTGGGAAGCACTGCGTTACGGAGTCGTCAGAGCAGTTGTTTGTTAGATTTGCATTTTGCTGTCTTAGGAAAAAGGAGCTAAAATTCATTCGCTTGGTTTAAAATCGTTTATTATCTCAAACAAAACCTGAGCAATTTATTGAGACTGTCTGTCTGTCTGTCTGTCTGTCTGTCTGTCTGTCTGTCTGTCTGTCTGTCTGCCAGTCAATCCAGTCTTGGTTTGTCACATTTGTCACTTTTGACAAATTTAACCCCAATACGTTCAAATGCATTACCGCAGTGGGAACCTAATGCCCTCGTCATTTTTCATAAGCTCAGTCCGATCAATCGCCCACGTATGGTTCCAGAGCCGTTTGTTCTCTCTCGGACACAATTCTCTCCCCGTACCCCATTTATTGATACAACGGCACACGCCGCGTGCTATAACCGATCCAGCGGAGCGTGCGGAATTTCTGAGTCGCAGATCGACGTGTGGGTAATTTTTCTCGATACCCAGAGCCCCGAATCGCTCTCAACGAATCTGATCCATCCGGCGCGAGCAGTCGTGAACACGGATATGGCAATCGTGTGTTCGAGTGCGCCAATGCAGAGGAATGTGTGTTCCGTTCGCTGGGCGTTCCGCAGGAGACGTACGGCCGGATGCACCGGCTCTCGGTGCTTATCGGCGAACGAGAAGCGACAACCGGAAAATATTGAATTGATATGAACGGCCGAGACATGGAATGGATTGAACGCAGCGGTGGGTGGGGTGGGGTTGTGAGCCATTGTCAGAGGGTTGTACGGCACTGTCAGTTGTCAACGTATCAGCCAATCCGTGAATGCTTAGAGGGTTAAGAAGGAGAGACACAGACGGTAAGAACGGTGGACAAAGAAACTGACAGAAAGATACAGATGGAGGGGAAGAAGGAAGATGCGGACAGAGGGAGATGATGAGTGAATGAAGGATGAGTAACTGAAAGACTGGACTGGTTGTTAGACAGACAGACAGACAGACAGACAGACAGACAGACAGACAGACAGACAGACAGACAGACAGACAGAGGGAGAGGCAGGAAAACAGAAAGAGACTCATAAAAGAGACAGTGGAGGAATTGAGAGCTGAGGGAGAATTGGAAAGCATAAGAAAGGGAGAAAGACAGACAGACAGCCAGACAGACAGACAGACAGACAGACAGACAGACAGACAGACAGACAGACAGACAGACAGACAGACAGACAGACAGACAGACAGACAGACAGACAGACAGACAGACAGACAGTGACACAGAGAGTGATAGAGAGAGAGGGGCAAGCAGGAGATGTCACGTTCAGCAGATGACAGGAGACATTCGGACGTCGACGGATTATTAAACGCTGGTCATCGCGTCCGGCAAACATTCTTTTGTAGCGCAAGACATGAGAGCGGAATATTGACTATGACGTTCATGCAAATAGCATGGATGGGTGGGTGGATGGATAGATGGATGAGTGGATAGATGCATGATGGAGAGATGGCCGGATGGACGGATGGATGGACTGTTGAGTGAAGGCAGGGATGAATGGATGGATAGATAGTTGGATGGAGGAACGAATGGACGGAAGGATAGATGGACTGATGAATGAATAGACGGACGGTGGGACTTACAGACGGATGGATAATGGATGGAAGGAAGGATGGACGGATTGATGGACTGCTGGGTGAAGGCAGGTATGAATGTATGGATAGATGGATGGATGGATGGATGGATGGATGGATGGATGGATGGACGGAAGGATAGATGGACTGATGAATGAATAGACGGACGGAAGGATAGATGGACTGATGAATGAATAGACGGACGGTGGGACTTACAGACGGATGGATAATGGATGGAAGGAAGGATGGACGGATTGATGGACTGCTGGGTGAAGGCAGGTATGAATGTATGGATAGATGGATGGATGGATGGATGGATGGATGGATGGATGGATGGATGGATGGATGGATGGATGGATGGATGGATGGAAAAATGGATAAATGGATGGATGCATGGATGGATGGATGGAGGGATGGATGGATGGATGGATGGAAAAATGGATAAATGGATGGATGCATGGATGGATGGGCGTACGGAAAGATGGATGGACTGATGAATGAATAGAAGGACGGTCGGACTTACAGACGGATGAATGGATGGATGGACGGATGAATTAGTGAATGGATGGATGGATGAAATGATGGACGGACGGACGTACGTACGGATGGATGCATGGGACTTACGGAGGTACGGATGGATGGATGGATGGACGGGGGACGTACCGGAGGATGATTAGATACAAGGATGGATGGATAGAGAAATGAATGCACAGAATGACATATTGCTGATCGGATATTGATATCTATCTAACCTTAACCATCGAATGGATAAGTGCATTCGATGGATCGATGGATCGATGGATCGATGGACTTAGGAATAAGAATGATCAATTTGATCGCAGATCTTATCAGAGAAAGAAGCAGAAGAAGAAGAGGAGCATCCGTAAGAAAACTGGCAGAAACCGTTTGATCGATGGATCGGGTAAGAAGATCTTTCGAAACGACGAACCGGAAAATAATCATACGAATCGAACTTATCTACAACATCTTAATGAAATGACTAATACGAAACACAAATGGAAACATAAGGCTACATCTATATAATATATACGTATATACATAATTATATATATACACGGACTCGTACAACCGTACACACACACACACATACAAAATCACACACACACACACACACACACACACACACACACACACACACACACACACACACACACACACACACACACACACACACACACACACACACACACACACACACACACACACACACACACACACACACACACACACACACACACACACACACACACACACACACACACACACACACACACACACACACACACACACACACACACACACACACACACACACACACACACACACACACACACACACACACACACACACACACACACACACACACACACACACACACACACACACACACACACACACACACACACACACACACACACACACACACACACACACACACACACACACACACACACACACACACACATATATATATATATATATATAGCTACATATATATATGTGTGTGTTTGTATACATATATATATACATGTACACCACACATACCCACGCAGATACGCAAGTATACATTGTATCTGATTTCGATCTTGCGTTTCCAGTGGATAATGAATTTTGGCGTAAATGATGTCGTAAAGTAAAGAAATTCTATCAGTAAGAGAACATAAAATGGGAGATCCGTCAGCCGGGTCCTCACGCAAGCACATAGAGCACAACCAATGCATTGCTATTCAAAGTTAACAGATAACTTAACGTTCAGAGTTTCTGGACTTAGTTGCGTCAGTAGCGTAGAGCGACAACGGGCAGTAGCGTCCGCGATGCACGATAACTCCGCCGTCCAGTGGTCCCTCATTGATGGTGTATGGCCTGCTTATGGTCATTGCTTGAGTCCACGTAGAACAGATATTCGTCGCCTGCTCGTCCGCGTATCGAAAAGCCACGATTACTTATAGGCCTACTTGTACTTAATACTCATATGCAATTTATTAATGAGTCGCACATACTCATATATGTATATATGTATGTATGTATGTATGTATGTATGTATGTATGTATGTATGTATGTATGTATGTAGGTATGTATGTATGTATGTATGTATGTATGTATGATGTATATATGTATGTATGCATGTATGTATGTATGTATGCATGTATGTGTGTATGCTTGTATGTATGTTTGCATGTATGTGTGTATGTATATATCTGGAATGTATTTGCAAAGCTCCTGGCAAGAACTTCACGAACGCGCCTAACATACAATCTAACAATATGTTACGTCTTACGATGGCTTGAAATTGTTTCTTGAGCTGTCTGTCACGCAAATACACAGCGCTCGTGAATAAGCTGGTGCCCCGCGCTTAGCTTTTGAGTAGTGATTTATAAATTTTTCTTTTACGATTACGAATAATGAACACACTTAATTTATAAATGAGCCGCGGAAAGAGCGGCGCTGCTTCTACACATGTTTTTCATCTTTGCCGTAATTTCTCTTTGTAACGCGTTCACTGGGAGAGGCTCGTGAATCATTTAGCAGGCAAGTTAGACCCACGGCAAGCCGTCAAAAGACGAATGTCCGCACAACACACACACACACACACACACACACACACACACACACACACACACACACACACACACACACACACACACACACACACACACACACACACACACACACACACACACACACACACACACACACACACACACACACACACACACACACACACACACACACACACACACACACACACACACACACACACACACACACACACACACACACACACACACACACACACACACACACACACACACACACACACACGAGTCTGCGCATCTGTTTGTTGGTCTGTGTGCGCGTGGGTGCGTGTGTTTTAGTCTCTTATCAATATTTAATAGTTCATTACCACGAGGGCTATTCAATTAGCCTAATGCGGAGCGTGTGCAAGGGGAGAGACACGTGACACTTCTTTCCCTGCCCTCAACCCTCCGCCATCATCGCTTTGTGTCTGCCTCTCTCCCTCCATCCTCCCTGACTGTTTCCCTCGCCTCTCTTTCCGTGTTCGGGTGTAGTAACTGTCCCGAAGATGTGTTGCCACGGCAACAGTGGCGGCCATCAGCAGCAGCAACTGACGTGGGATGAGATCCCGTGGGCTGGTAATTACGGTTGAACTTTGGAAGTGCATGCGCAGGTTATGTTTTGACTGGGACGGAGAAGAGATTGATTGTGTTGGATAAAAAGAATGTTATGTATGTAACTATACAAGTTAGTTGATGGATGGAGGATTTGAGGGATGGATGGATGGATGGATGAAGGAATTGAGGGATGGAGGATGAATGGATGGATAGATATAGGAAGGGAGGGGTGGAGGGATGAAGGAACTGAGGGACGGAGGGATGAATGGAGAGATGGATGGATGGATGAAGCGATGGATGACTTGATAGATGGAATGATGGAGGGAGGAACGATGGATAGATAGAGGGATGGAGGTATTAAGAAATTGATGAGGGATGGATAAATGAATGGATGAATGGATGGAAGAATGGATGGAGAAATGAAAAGATGTATGTATGTATTGAAGGATAGATGGACGGATGGATATATGGATGGATGGCGTGTTGTCATAAGCAATACGCAGCCACATTGAAATATGAATCGGAGGCGCCTTCTAAGATATATTTAATGCGACAAAACAAAGGCTGAAGATTTTTTTTCAGTCGTGTCTAGTTTTTTAGAATTAAGATTTCAGCGGCAGAAATAGTTGCAAAAACGGTTCAGTATACAATGAGAAAGCACGATAGTAGTAAATAAAGGTATATTTCTCGGACACCTCCTTAAACCCTAGGTATATTACTCGGACACCTCCTTAAACCCTAGGTATATTACTCGGACACCTCCTTAAACCCTAGGTATATTACTCGGACACCTCCTTAAACCCTAGGTATATTTCTCGGACACCTCCTTAAACCCTAGGTATATTACTCGGACACCTCCTTAAACCCTAGGTATATTACTCGGACACCTCCTTAAACCCTAGGTATATTACTCGGACACCTCCTTAAACCCTAGGTATATTTCTCGGACACCTCCTTAAACCCTAGGTATATTCCTCGGACAGCCAGGTTTGAGCTCAGTCACCCGAAACGGATTCGATTTAGTGTACACAATAGCCCTTACACAGGTGTACGGCCATTCAGCCACGCGACAATGCACACAGTCCTTTCATTGTGAACAATTAAATAGCCCCAGGCATATCTGGAAAAAGAATGACATGTAAACATGCGCCCACACGCTGTATAGGACCATGAGTGGACAGTTTTACCTGGAGTTTACACCTGCAATATGTATGCACCTTGAGTTCAAACTCAATTCTCTCTCTCTGTCTCTGTCTCTGTCTCTGTCTCTGTCTCTGTCTCTGTCTCTGTCTCTGTCTCTGTCTCTCTCTCTCTCTCTCTCTCTCTCTCTCTCTCTCTCTCTCTCTCTCTCTCTCTCTCTCTCTCTCTCTCTCTCTCGACCTTCTTCTATCCCTCTTCTAAAACCTCTTCTCTCTCGCGCTCTCTCGCTCTCTCAACAGTCTTACAAACTAAAATTCGCAAACTTAAACTCTCATTCCATACGTATTTGGAAACTCTAAAGTCGTCATCGCACAGTCTTGATAATTAAAAAGTTGTAATTGTAGCGTACAAGTTTGTATTCCAAGTCTCGTAGGAATTGAAAAATCAGAATTTTGATAAAGAAAACTCCAAACGCTTCGATGTTTCCTCATAAGAGTTGTAACTTAGTTATACAAATCAACATCTCTGCACACTGGGAATCTGAAAGTTGTGGTTTTAACGTTCGAACATCCAACTCATTCTGACTTTGCAAAGTATTACGCCTCCTATTCAAACTCTCTTTCCATTTTGCTTTTCAACATGTAAGTCCTAAACTTGATATGCTAACCATAAGTAAAACATGCAAATAACGAAGACATATTTCCGTTTAATAATCTTTATTAAAACACATTCTGCTTGATTTCTTCCAATTATATGAAATGTCAGGTAAGAGCATATGTAAAGTCTAACGTCTTAAACACTTAACTCGTTAATCGAATCTGCTCCAAATGGGTTACATTCTCGACAGTTCAAAAAACCCATCTGGTTCGCATGGTCCTCGCTGTCGTAGCACGGTGTGGCGACTTTGAGCTCTGGTAATTGCTCATGCAGCCTGAAAATCTTTGTCATCAGCGTTGCCCATTCGTCCAAACGCAGAGCGATTCCACTGCGAGTTGGTCGCTCCTTTTTGGTGTTCAAGGGTTGGAAGTATCGTCGAATGTTTACACACTTTATACCCTTGGAAATAGTAACATAATATCTACCGCCTATATGTTGAATCCAAACTTCTGTTCAACCCCCCAGTCAACTGAGATATGACGAATATGATGTAGAGATAGACCAAACCTCATATGCCAAGGCTAAGAAAATGAAGACGCTAACAGACTTTGCAGTAGATTCATAGAGAATTTCTGAAATATTTTGAACTATTCAAACCTATCTCGTGTTGGTTGAGTGCGCGCAGCCTATAATTCTATACAACGGTCAGTCAAAAGACCCAACACGCACGAGTGAACATATTTTAAAGCCCTTGTAGATGCAGTGACTAGACAGTTTCAAGGCATAGGCCTTTACACACACTTAAATATCTACAAATATATACGCATGCACATACATATACATATATATTCATCTTTTAAGTCCTATATATCGGCAATGACTCGACAAAATATGAGCCGTCGAGGGAGAGACCTGAGCACCAACTCTCATATGCAGAGGCTAAGAAAATGAAGTCGCTATCACTTCATGGACTACTCTGACAACCGAAATGCTGACGTATGCACTAAAATTTTAAATGCAGATTACAAAAGACGTATGCGATAAACCTAAGATGAGCATGTGCAAATTGAATGAGCATCAAACTTTTGGTTTTCTATATTGCAAAGACAAGCTGGGTGGACGTGTGACGAAATTTCTATTAGTAAAATTATGATTTAGGTTGCTAAAATGTAAGATATAATGATTTGCATGATAAAATGTGAGCGATGCACACTTCTACGCTAAACTTAAGACCTTTAAGTGTTTAAATACATATGAAATGAGAGTATGAAGCTTACGAACTTCAGTTTGTAAGACTGTTGAGAGAGAGAGATAGAGAGAGGAAGAGCGAGAGAGAGAGAGGAAGCGGGAGAGAGAGAAGAGGTTTTAGAAGAGGGAGAGAAGAAGGGCGAGAGAGAGAGACAGAGAGATAGAGAGAGGAAGAGCGAGAGAGAGAGAGAGGAAGAGCGCGAGAGAAGAGGTTTTAGGGTAAAAGACTTAATTTCTATGATAGTTTGTTCACTAAAACGTCAAATTTTAAGTTCGACAGACACATGCGACGATAGTTTGAATGCTAAACTTATAATTGATACTTTGCAAAGACTGCGATTGCAGTGGGTTTTACAGTGGATTTTACCCTAGGTGACAACTTTAAGACTGTAAGGTGGGCGAACCGAAGGTTTTTTAGTTTGAGAAGCTCCTTAACATGCTAAAATTTTCTTTCCATAGATGAGTGAGACGAATGTTCTCATTATAAAGTTGTTGCACGGTCTGGTGAGGTAGTTAGAGTGGAGGTTCATATTGTAAAAATTACACATTTTAGACTGGATAGGTGCTGCTAAGATTAAGTCTTTCCACAATGTACAGCCAAATGTGCTAATTTCCACACCAACATACCAAACTTTTAGTCTGCGAAGACGCAGGACTTGTGAGCATACAGGCTAAATGACAAGTTTTTGCTACAAAGATACCGGTGTTGAAGGTTTGCTAACGTCTTGCATGCTTGCATATTCAGTTGGATTGAGAGTTTAGTTATAAAACTTAGAACTTGCAAGCTGCATGAAGGATTTCTACAGTAAAATGTCGACTTTTATCATGTGAAGCCGCAAGATGTAGAGCTAAACTGAGCCCGTTTATGTTACAAAGATGTGCAAGACCTTGCAAAGTGTCATCTCTTACGAGGTAAAGTCTACTGAGAAGAGAGCAAACACACAATTTTTGGAATGCAGAGACGCCTACGAGGTGAGAAACTGATGTGTTTTAGGAGAGCTGTCATAAAGGCTTGCAGAGTAAAATGTGAGCTTTTGAGTTCCACGAGCGCTGAGCAGGGTGATTTCTATACTAAAATTTACAACTTTCTTCGGTTCAACGAAAGATCTGCACGCTGATTTGCGTGTTTTAGATGATCAACTTGGTGAAATATTAGCATGGAAAGGTTTAGGTATCGAGACATATGGCAGGACCGGGTGCATTTTACAACATTTTACATACACAGGTTTGGATGTAGACGTGTCCAGTTAGCGAACTCTTGCACAAATTTTGAGTTAAAATATCAAAACTTATGAAAAAAGAATGTGCAGGTCTATGCGACAGGATGAGGTTTTAAAGGTTTGAACGCTTGAAAGTAAAGCTAATTGGCAAGCTGAGCTCGCATTCGCACGGTTTTGGGTATGTCGTGGAATACGCGGATTTGTGGAAACTTAAAGTTTTTGGATGAAATGTAGTTGAAATTGTACATCTTTTGATGATGGAACTGAAGCAGATGAGAGTTCTAACGGATAAAGTATGAGACATGTGATTGCAACTTGTGCGAACAGAGTGATTTCCTTTGGCATACATGTTGCATTTTCAGAGAATTCTGAGGTTGTCATATTATTTCTAGCTGAAGTTTATTCCTAGAGGTGATTTGTAGGATGCAGCAATTGAAGTACACTTGTAAAACATTTAACATGACTTGTGCAGTTTGGGTGATAGTTCTAGCAAAGCGTTGGAGCGGCAATTTGATAGAAAACGAGAGGTTTCGCGTGAGAGGAGTGAAACGTACAGATCTTCTACAGACCTGCAAATTTGCATATTTTCGTTCTCAGGAGTTTTTCAATTGCATGCAAAATAACTAAATACTCAAAGACACGAGATGTAGGTTAAAATTTGATTTATTTCAATAATACAGCTTCACAACTTCTATGCCGAGTCACCAAAATTTTCTTTGACAGGCTCTTGCAGCATATGAAAATCTATGCTCCATGTACAGACTTGACAGATTTGTTCAACATAATAGTATGCTAAATTAGTCTCATCAGTATAGTTCCGCACATGCTCAATTTATTTCAAAGTTTAAAAATTTAAGTTTGAGAAATTTAAGTTTGAAAAAATTTAAGTTTAAAAAAAAAATTTAACTTTGAAAAAATTTAAGTTTGAAACATTTCAGTTTGAAAAAATTTCAAAGTTTAAAAATTTAAGTTTGAGAAATTTAAGTTTGAAACATTTCAGTTTAAAAAGTTTTCAGTTTGAGAAATTTAAGTTTGAAAAAATTTAAGTTTAAAAAAATTAAAGTTTGAAAAAATTTAAGTTTTAAACATTTCAGTTTGAAAAATTTCAAAGTTTAAAAATTTCAGTTTGAAACATTTCAGTTTCAACAGTTTTCAGTTTGAAAAATTTAAGTTTGAAAAATTTTCAGTTTGACAAAGATTTAAGTTTGAAAGATTTCAAAGTTTAAAAATGTGAGTTTGAAAAATTTGAGGTTGAAACATTTCAGTTTCGAAAGTTTTAAGTTTGAAAAATTTATGTTTGAAAAATTTTCAGTTTGAAAAATTTCAAAGTTTAAAAATTTGAGTTTGAAAAATTTGAGGTTGAAACATTTCAATCTCAAAAGTTTTCAGTTTGAAAAATTTATGTTTGAAAAATTTTAAGCTTGAAAAATTTCAAAGTTTAAAAATTTGAGTTTGAAAAATTTGAGGTTGAAACATTTCAGTTCGAAAGTTTTCAGTTTGAAAAATTTATGTTTGAAAGTTTTTCAGTTTGAAAAATTTCAGTTTGAAAAATCTATGATTGAAAAATTTTAGGCTTGAAAAATTTCAAAGTTTAAAAATTTGAGTTTGAAAAATTTGAGGTTGAAACATTTCAGTTCGAAAGTTTTCAGTTTGAAAAATTTATGTTTGAAAGTTTTTCAGTTTGAAAAATTTCAGTTTGAAAAGTTTTCAGTTTGAAAACTTTATGTTTGAAAAAATTTCAGTTTCAAAAATTTCAGATTGAAAAATTTTCAGTTTGAAAAATTTATGTTTGAAACTTTTTCAGTTTGAAAAATTTCAGTTTGAAAAGTTTTCAGTTTGAAAACTCTGTTTGAAAAAATTTCAGTTTCAAAAATTTCAGGTTGAAAAATTTTCAGTTTGAAAATTTTCAGTTTAAAACATTTCAGATTCAAAAATTTTAAAGTTTCAAAATTTAAAGTAAAATTTTTATTTTATAAAATTTCTGAATTCCAATGTAATTTTATAAAATAAAAATTTTACTTTAAATTTAAACTTAAATTTTTTCAAACTTAAATTTCTCAAACTGAAAAACTTTCAAACATAAATTTTTCAAACTTAAAACTTTCGAAACTGAAATGTTTCAACCTCAAATTTTTCAAACTCACATTTTTAAACTTTGAAATCTTTCAAACTTAAATCTTTGTCAAACTGAAAATTTTTCAAACTTAAATTTTTCAAACTGAAAACTGTTGAAACTGAAATGTTTCAAACTGAAATTTTTAAACTTTGAAATTTTTCAAACTGAAATGTTTAAAACTTAAATTTTTTCAAACTTAAATTTTTTTAAACTTAAATTTTTTCAAACTTAAATTTCTCAAACTGAAAACTTTTTAAACTGAAATGTTTCAAACTTAAATTTCTCAAACTTAAATTTTTAAACTTTGAAATTTTTTCAAACTGAAATGTTTCAAACTTAAATTTTTTCAAAGTTAAATTTTTTTTTTTAAACTTAAATTTTTTCAAACTTAAATTTCTCAAACTTAAATTTTTAAACTTTGAAATAAATTGAGCATGTGCGGAACTATACTGATGAGACTAATTTAGCATACTATTATGTTGAACAAATCTGTCAAGTCTGTACATGGAGCATAGATTTTCATATGCTGCAAGAGCCTGTCAAAGAAAATTTTGGTGACTCGGCATAGAAGTTGTGAAGCTGTATTATTGAAATAAATCAAATTTTAACCTACATCTCGTGTCTTTGAGTATTTAGTTATTTTGCATGCAATTGAAAAACTCCTGAGAACGAAAATATGCAAATTTGCAGGTCTGTAGAAGATCTGTACGTTTCACTCCTCTCACGCGAAACCTCTCGTTTTCTATCAAATTGCCGCTCCAACGCTTTGCTAGAACTATCACCCAAACTGCACAAGTCATGTTAAATGTTTTACAAGTGTACTTCAATTGCTGCATCCTACAAATCACCTCTAGGAATAAACTTCAGCTAGAAATAATATGACAACCTCAGAATTCTCTGAAAATGCAACATGTATGCCAAAGGAAATCACTCTGTTCGCACAAGTTGCAATCACATGTCTCATACTTTATCCGTTAGAACTCTCATCTGCTTCAGTTCCATCATCAAAAGATGTACAATTTCAACTACATTTCATCCAAAAACTTTAAGTTTCCACAAATCCGCGTATTCCACGACATACCCAAAACCGTGCGAATGCGAGCTCAGCTTGCCAATTAGCTTTACTTTCAAGCGTTCAAACCTTTAAAACCTCATCCTGTCGCATAGACCTGCACATTCTTTTTTCATAAGTTTTGATATTTTAACTCAAAATTTGTGCAAGAGTTCGCTAACTGGACACGTCTACATCCAAACCTGTGTATGTAAAATGTTGTAAAATGCACCCGGTCCTGCCATATGTCTCGATACCTAAACCTTTCCATGCTAATATTTCACCAAGTTGATCATCTAAAACACGCAAATCAGCGTGCAGATCTTTCGTTGAACCGAAGAAAGTTGTAAATTTTAGTATAGAAATCACCCTGCTCAGCGCTCGTGGAACTCAAAAGCTCACATTTTACTCTGCAAACCTTTATGACAGCTCTCCTAAAACACATCAGTTTCTCACCTCGTAGGCGTCTCTGCATTCCAAAAATTGTGTGTTTGCTCTCTTCTCAGTAGACTTTACCTCGTAAGAGATGACACTTTGCAAGGTCTTGCACATCTTTGTAACATAAACGGGCTCAGTTTAGCTCTACATCTTGCGGCTTCACATGATAAAAGTCGACATTTTACTGTAGAAATCCTTCATGCAGCTTGCAAGTTCTAAGTTTTATAACTAAACTCTCAATCCAACTGAATATGCAAGCATGCAAGACGTTAGCAAACCTTCAACACCGGTATCTTTGTAGCAAAAACTTGTCATTTAGCCTGTATGCTCACAAGTCCTGCGTCTTCGCAGACTAAAAGTTTGGTATGTTGGTGTGGAAATTAGCACATTTGGCTGTACATTGTGGAAAGACTTAATCTTAGCAGCACCTATCCAGTCTAAAATGTGTAATTTTTACAATATGAACCTCCACTCTAACTACCTCACCAGACCGTGCAACAACTTTATAATGAGAACATTCGTCTCACTCATCTATGGAAAGAAAATTTTAGCATGTTAAGGAGCTTCTCAAACTAAAAAACCTTCGGTTCGCCCACCTTACAGTCTTAAAGTTGTCACCTAGGGTAAAATCCACTGTAAAACCCACTGCAATCGCAGTCTTTGCAAAGTATCAATTATAAGTTTAGCATTCAAACTATCGTCGCATGTGTCTGTCGAACTTAAAATTTGACGTTTTAGTGAACAAACTATCATAGAAATTAAGTCTTTTACCCTAAAACCTCTTCTCTCGCGCTCTTCCTCTCTCTCTCTCTCGCTCTTCCTCTCTCTATCTCTCTCTCTCTCTCTCTCGCCCTTCTTCTCTCCCTCTTCTAAAACCTCTTCTCTCTCTCCCGCTTCCTCTCTCTCTCTCTCTCGCTCTTCCTCTCTCTATCTCTCTCTCTCTCTCGCCCTTCTTCTCTCCCTCTTCTAAAACCTCTTCTCTCTCTCCCGCTTCCTCTCTCTCTCTCGCTCTTCCTCTCTCTATCTCTCTCTCTCAACAGTCTTACAAACTGAAGTTCGTAAGCTTCATACTCTCATTTCATATGTATTTAAACACTTAAAGGTCTTAAGTTTAGCGTAGAAGTGTGCATCGCTCACATTTTATCATGCAAATCATTATATCTTACATTTTAGCAACCTAAATCATAATTTTACTAATAGAAATTTCGTCACACGTCCACCCAGCTTGTCTTTGCAATATAGAAAACCAAAAGTTTGATGCTCATTCAATTTGCACATGCTCATCTTAGGTTTATCGCATACGTCTTTTGTAATCTGCATTTAAAATTTTAGTGCATACGTCAGCATTTCGGTTGTCAGAGTAGTCCATGAAGTGATAGCGACTTCATTTTCTTAGCCTCTGCATATGAGAGTTGGTGCTCAGGTCTCTCCCTCGACGGCTCATATTTTGTCGAGTCATTGCCGATATATAGGACTTAAAAGATGAATATATATGTATATGTATGTGCATGCGTATATATTTGTAGATATTTAAGTGTGTGTAAAGGCCTATGCCTTGAAACTGTCTAGTCACTGCATCTACAAGGGCTTTAAAATATGTTCACTCGTGCGTGTTGGGTCTTTTGACTGACCGTTGTATAGAATTATAGGCTGCGCGCACTCAACCAACACGAGATAGGTTTGAATAGTTCAAAATATTTCAGAAATTCTCTATGAATCTACTGCAAAGTCTGTTAGCGTCTTCATTTTCTTAGCCTTGGCATATGAGGTTTGGTCTATCTCTACATCATATTCGTCATATCTCAGTTGACTGGGGGGTTGAACAGAAGTTTGGATTCAACATATAGGCGGTAGATATTATGTTACTATTTCCAAGGGTATAAAGTGTGTAAACATTCGACGATACTTCCAACCCTTGAACACCAAAAAGGAGCGACCAACTCGCAGTGGAATCGCTCTGCGTTTGGACGAATGGGCAACGCTGATGACAAAGATTTTCAGGCTGCATGAGCAATTACCAGAGCTCAAAGTCGCCACACCGTGCTACGACAGCGAGGACCATGCGAACCAGATGGGTTTTTTGAACTGTCGAGAATGTAACCCATTTGGAGCAGATTCGATTAACGAGTTAAGTGTTTAAGACGTTAGACTTTACATATGCTCTTACCTGACATTTCATATAATTGGAAGAAATCAAGCAGAATGTGTTTTAATAAAGATTATTAAACGGAAATATGTCTTCGTTATTTGCATGTTTTACTTATGGTTAGCATATCAAGTTTAGGACTTACATGTTGAAAAGCAAAATGGAAAGAGAGTTTGAATAGGAGGCGTAATACTTTGCAAAGTCAGAATGAGTTGGATGTTCGAACGTTAAAACCACAACTTTCAGATTCCCAGTGTGCAGAGATGTTGATTTGTATAACTAAGTTACAACTCTTATGAGGAAACATCGAAGCGTTTGGAGTTTTCTTTATCAAAATTCTGATTTTTCAATTCCTACGAGACTTGGAATACAAACTTGTACGCTACAATTACAACTTTTTAATTATCAAGACTGTGCGATGACGACTTTAGAGTTTCCAAATACGTATGGAATGAGAGTTTAAGTTTGCGAATTTTAGTTTGTAAGACTGTTGAGAGAGCGAGAGAGCGCGAGAGAGAAGAGGTTTTAGAAGAGGGATAGAAGAAGGGAGAGAGAGAGAGAGAGAGAGAGAGAGAGAGAGAGAGAGAGAGAGAGAGAGAGAGAGAGAGAGAGAGACAGAGACAGAGACAGAGACAGAGAGAGAGAGAGAGAGAATTGAGTTTGAACTCAAGGTGCATACATATTGCAGGTGTAAACTCCAGGTAAAACTGTCCACTCATGGTCCTATACAGCGTGTGGGCGCATGTTTACATGTCATTCTTTTTCCAGATATGCCTGGGGCTATTTAATTGTTCACAATGAAAGGACTGTGTGCATTGTCGCGTGGCTGAATGGCCGTACACCTGTGTAAGGGCTATTGTGTACACTAAATCGAATCCGTTTCGGGTGACTGAGCTCAAACCTGGCTGTCCGAGGAATATACCTAGGGTTTAAGGAGGTGTCCGAGAAATATACCTAGGGTTTAAGGAGGTGTCCGAGTAATATACCTAGGGTTTAAGGAGGTGTCCGAGTAATATACCTAGGGTTTAAGGAGGTGTCCGAGTAATATACCTAGGGTTTAAGGAGGTGTCCGAGAAATATACCTAGGGTTTAAGGAGGTGTCCGAGTAATATACCTAGGGTTTAAGGAGGTGTCCGAGTAATATACCTAGGGTTTAAGGAGGTGTCCGAGTAATATACCTAGGGTTTAAGGAGGTGTCCGAGAAATATACCTTTATTTACTACTCACGATGTTGTTCGAGATCTCGTTCTTGATCTCGTTCTCACGAACGCGAGAGCTACAGGCCCCAAAGGTTGAAGGGTGCGGGGATCGTCGACGTGGTCAAAGGCGTAACCCTGCCTCACAAGGTGGTTGCAACCAATCTCCTCCTCCATCCCTTTCCTCCCTTCCCCTCATTTCTTCTCTACTCTCCTCCTCCCCTCTCCTACTTAACTCCCTCCCCTTCCCCTATATTCGAATATAGTATGCTTTGTCCGCTATGTAAGGTCACTCTCAGATAACAAAGATCATGTTTACGTTCTGTTTCACAACTGCTAATCCGTTGACGACGCTGTCACGATGTCGCAGAAAAAGTCCAGCACAGGGTCAAAAAAGTGGTGGTGACTTACTGTCACCGGACACCATCGTCACAATACAAAATAGTATAGGATTTTGTTGAGCCTATGTACCTGGTTGCCCGCGGCAGGAACGCAGAGCTCCCTCGAGTTCTCTAAGGCTGAAAACTCATTTCTGAAAATAAATTGTAAACCGTAACTGAGTTTTCTACCGTTTCTGCACCTTTTACCAGAGCAGCGAATACAGGGCATACGAAGCCAGCATCACATGAAGCCAGCCTCACATGAAGTAGCATCACATGAAGCCAGCCTCATATGAAGCCAGCATCACTAGAAGC
>OY744617.1:27333924-27411424 GCA_963556255.1 Allolobophora icterica
TTATTATTATTATTATTATTTATTTTTATTATTATTTTCGTGGCTGTTTAGTTCGTACACCGTGGCCTACACGCCTACCTTCTTTCAACGCACATACCAATGATACCACTCATTAGTCATTACTCTAAGCCTCAAATGAACGCCAATTATTGAGTCGTGCGAAACCCTTTAAAAGGTGTCTAATCGAAACTTTGTGTAATTCAAGCATAAATGTATCATTGCTTAACTGTTATTATTATTGTTGATGTTATTATTATTATAATTTATTTATTTCAATTATTACTTATTTTTATTTATGTCATTATCATAATCATCACCTGTATTTCGATAATCTGGGACAGTGCGTATATTATACTATATCATGTCCAGAGTTTGGAAAGAGAGGGTTCTATAGATAACGATGAGTAACGCGCCGTTTCTTCATTGCCACCGCGTGAGGGTAATTGACCCTTGACCTGCGGATGACCGCCGTAATGCGCATGCGCAATATGGCCGGAAGCGGAAACGGACCGGGACGCGAGATTAAGATCGGAAACAACGCGAATCGGACGGACGATAGGTGTCGCCATTTCTCAGAATTTACGTCCAGTTCTCGACGAAGATTACGATGACGATACAGCCCCTCCCCTTCGTCTCTTCTGCGCCTCTGGGTGCGGCCCAAGGGAAGAGAAGGAAGGAAGGAAGGAAGGACGGGTGGATGGAGGGTCGGATGGACGGACTGAGGGATGGGCGGATGGATAGAGGCAATTAGATAGTTATGAAGGAAGGAAGGAAGGAAGGAAGGAAGGAAGGAAGGAAGGAAGGAAGGAAGGAAGGAAGGAAGGAAGGAAGGAAGGAAGGAAGGAAGGAAGGAAGGAAGGAAGGAAGGACGGAAGGAAGGAAGGATGGATGGATGGATGGAAGGACGGAAGGTTGGAAGGGGGTCGGATGTTCGAACGAACTGTGGGAGGGAAGAACGGATGGAGGGATTGAAGGAAGCTCGGAGGGATGGAGAGACGGGCAGATGGACGGACGGAAGGACGGAGTAATGGAGTGATGGAGGGCGGAGACCCTGAGGGATGGGAAGAAGCGGACGGAGAGCGAAGTACAAAGAGTGGGAGGCGGGAGAAGCGGGGCAGATTATGGAGGCAATCGATCGAAATAATCGGCCATTAGAGAAGTCTGCATTGAATGAGATGACGACCCCTTCGCTCCTCATCACGTCCGCTCTTCCGTCCATCCGTCCGTTTGCAATTTCCTAGGACGTCCGGAATTTATAGGCAGGAATCGCCCGTCCGTCCGTCTGATCTCCCTCTCGCCTGCTCCCTGCCCCACCAGCGCCGCCACGGTCACCACCACCTTCGCCGCGGGTGACTGACTCAAGCGCTTCACTCGTTCGTACGTTTGTTGAACCGTTCGTTTGTTGAACCGTTCGGTCGTTCGTTCGTTCGTTCGTTCGTATGCTGATTCGTTCCTTCATTCCTTCGTCGGATCGTGTGTATGCCCTTCCGAGTATGAACAGTTCACATGTTCAAATGTTCACCTGTTCATCTGACGAGCCGTAGATATGTTCACATGTTCAACTGTTCAACTGTTCATTTGTTTACCTGTTCAACTATTTACCTGTTCAACTGTTCATTTGTTCATTTGTTCATCTGTTCAATTGTTAAACTGTTCATATGTTCAACTGTTCACCTTTTCATCAATTCAACTGTTGACCTGTTCAACTGTTAAATTGTTCAACTGTTCACTGTTCAACTGTTCACTGTTCATCTGTTCATTAATCCCTGCAAATACGTGTGAAACATAAATTCGTGTTCATGATGCTGCGTGTGCGTGTGTATGTGGATTTGAGATTAAAGGAGATGACGCGGTTTTTTGGTTGAGTGGAGGTAGCAACAGCCTTAGCCGCATCCCCATCATCCACCAACGCATTCCCGGCTTAAGCTGCTGCTGCTGATGATGATGATGATGGCGTCTGGTCTTAGACGTGCGCTTCTATTCTCTAATCTGGCGCCTGATAGAACTCATCATGGCTGTCATTCTTGTTCGCCTTCTCGACGCTGGCTAATCTCAGCGTCCAGCGGACTTGCGCCGAAACGTACCGAGGTGCCGCCAGGGGGCGCATAATCTCTGACTACCTGCCAAGATAACCGTAAATTAATAGCGCATCATCATCGCCGTAAGCCACGGCTACTCCGGCGACAGCAGACTTTCGCTTTCCTCATCTCGCTTCGCCGTTCGCATCCTACACTTCCTCCTCTTTCTCCTCCTGTTCTTCCTCCTCGTATTCCTCATGCTCTTCCTCATATCTTCCTTTTCCTCCTATACCCTGCTCCTCTCCCTTCTATATTCATTCTCATCATCTTCCTCCTGATCTTACTCCTCTTCCTCCACTTCTTCCTCTTCCTCCTCCTCTTCTTCCTTCTTCTCCTCCTCTGCATCCTTCTCTTCCTCACGTCTTTCTCTGCCTCCTCCTCCGTCGGCTCCTCCTCTTCCTCGCATCTTCATGCACGTCCTTTCTTCCTCCTTCTCCTCTTCCTCCTCTTTTCATTCTCATCCTCTTCATCCTCCTCTTCCTCTCATCTCTCTCCTCCTTCTCCTCCTCCTCCTCTTCCTCTTCCGCGCATCTTCATCCACTTCCTCCTCCTCCTTCTCTTCCTTCTCCTCCTGCGCCTCCTCTTCCTGCTTCTCCTCCTCCTCCTCCTCCTCCTTCCTCCTCCTCTTCCTCCTTCCATCTTCCTCGGCAGCCTTCGTCCGCGGGCGTTCTGTTATATTCGACGGAGAGTTAATTAGAATTTTGACGGATGGATCCCAGATCCGAGGTCGCGCAACTTGACCACGAGATGGCGCTGAATATGGCCAGGCTGGATAAGGGCCGTGACGTCCGCACTTATTGCCGAATTAATTGACTACCGATCGCCTATATATACTCTTTTCATTTTCTATGTATAAACCTATGTATATATTTCCAGGTATAAACCAGATACATTATGGCAATCAGTAACTATCCGGTTAAACCGACAGAATATAAATGTTCATAAAACACCTTAATCAGGTATTACACATTAACTATATATGGATCTTGCACATATACGTATTAATGTCTCCAATCAATCATTGCTCGTAATCTACATGTGCCAGTCCTAAACCTAGACGAAGAAGGAGGGCTACGCTAATCACCCTTATTCACACACAGTGTCGTTAAACAGTGCTGATCATTTTCGTGGGGTGATGCCAGTCCCACTTCCTTCTTTGAATAACAGCAGACTTTCGCGAAGGCGAACAAGAGATTGGATAGAAGAGGGTGGCGACGTTAATCATCTTTGTTGTGACACGTCTCTATAGCGCGTACAAACTATAGGCTACACTTAAATACTGAAATACAATACAATACGATACACTACATTACATAGAAGTGTAATACAGTACAGTGTAATAGAATAAAACGTAATACATTATGACGAAAAGCAATACAGTAATTTATTCCTGTGGTATTGTATATTATAGTATTGTATTGCAATTACAATAAAATAGCGTAGCCATAGCAACATGCATACACACAACGGGGTCCGACATTAGCGCTATATAATATTCATTTTTTACAAAGCAATACACGTCATGTTTGTGTCTGTAGCCTGGTGCACAAAGTAGGGCATCTTCTCCGTTGAGGTACGACGGTCTGTCTCCGAGTCCGAACCGTAAACTTGCTGGTCGTCCGCAACCGAGTCTGACCAGCCTCGCCTCCGAAATCGAGAGCAATGGAGGCGGATGGAGGAAAGATACAGCGACTGGTGCAACTGATCAACCGAACAACGGCATCTTCTGCAGGATAGGTCAGCATCTTCTGATGACCAGTTTCTGCTTAATAATAAAAATAATAATAATAATAATAATAATAATAATAATAATAATAATAATGATAATAATAATAATAATAATAATAATAATAATGATAATAATAATAATAATAATAATAATAATAATAATAAAAATAATAATAATAATAATAATAATAATAATAATAACAATAATGGTAGTAGTAGTAGTAGCAGTAGTTGTAGTAGTAGTAGTAGTAGTAGTAGTAGTAGTAGTAGTAGTAGTAGTAGTAGTAGTAGTAGTAGTAATAATAATAATAATAATAATAATAATAATAATAATAATAATAATAATAATAATAATAATAATAATAATAATAATAATAATAATAATAATAATAATAGTAAAAACAATAATAATTACAAGGGAGGGATTACAGTCATGTACCTGAGGACAAAAAAATAATAATAAAATAATAATACTAATAATAATAATAATGATAATAATAATAACAATAATAATATTCGTTAATATAAATTAAAACTAACAAGTACGCAGCAAGATTACATATTAGTAACAGATGATAACAAATACAGCAAGAGTCGAATTTAACTGAATGGCAGTCTGTCCTACTGCTCATTTTACAGTCGCCCCTTAGGGAGTGAAGGGGTGAAAAGGCTGAGTCAACATTTATGGGGTTAGCGGGTATCGAATCCGCGTCCTTCTGATCTTCGTATACCAGCCATCTCCCCGCCCCATATCGAGAAGTAGCGCTGTATAAATCCAGTCAACCTTAGACTCCACATTTCTAAAGCGCAGTTCTAACATTCGGTGACGTTCGGGTCTATTTACGTATGCGCGTTTTTGTAGCGCATTTGTAACAGTGTAAAACTAATCGTAATCGTAAACTTTAAATTTCTAAAGTGAGCGCTGGGCGCCAGCTTATTCACGAGTGCTGCGGCTTGTCAGAAGATGTCAACTGAAGGTCCGATTCCGATTGCCAGAGAGAGAAAGAGAGAGAGAGAGACAGACAGACAGACAGACAGACAGACAGACAGACAGACAGACAGACAGACAGACAGACAGACAGACAGACAGACAGACAGACAGACAGACAGACAGACAGACAGAGACAAACAGACAGAGATAGAGACAGAGAGGAAGCAGAGGAAAAAGAAAAGAACAGTACGTACTTAAACTAGCCCACGAGAGACAGCGATGGGTGTGTGAAGTCACTGAAGTGTTGGCGACTTCATTCTTCTTGCCATCAGTAATGACTGTTACAAGAGTAACTGTAATATTATTAGTGACTTCTATCGCGCCGGTATCTAATGCGGAAGGCATCAACCGATGGCACACCAAAACCAAGTCGTAATCAGGTCAGTATATCCAGAAGATCACACAACGGCTGCCTCTCAATAGCAGATATATAGCGATGTTCGATTGTATGAAGGCTGGATTTAACACTTTAACAACGAGCTGCATTGGTTTCCCAGTCGCTTTTAGTACACCCTCGTCGTTAAGATGTTGCAGGTTCTGAGGGCGAGGGAGAAGACAGCGGCCACCCCCCCTCGCATTACAAGCCGAGTTTAGGAGAAAGAATTCGTTACCAAAAACTCGTTATTCAACGTCTCATTGTAACACGGGTTCTGATATAACGCGGTTAGGACGTGGATTCAACAGTTACTCGTCCACGGCAAATAACATCACTTAGGCCTAATCATCCGTTCGCTTGTTATTTTGAATAAGGCATTTTATCAAGCATTCGAACGCAGGCCAATGTGTGTGTATATATATATATATATTTATATATATATGTATATGTATGTGTGTGTGAGAGAGAGAGTATGGTGTGAGTATGTATGTATATGTGTGTGTGTGTGTGTGTGTGTGTGTGTGTGTGTGTGTGTGTGTGTGTGTGTGTGTGTGTGTGTGTGTGTGTGTGTGTGTGTGTGTGTGTGTGTGTGTGTGTGTGAGTGTGTGTGTGTGTGTGTGTGTGTGTCAATGTTTCAATTAATTGGATGGCCAAATATTATTCTTAAAACAAGCATTCGTTGCGTGAAAAAGCAGATATTCCCACAAAGCCTAAGCTACTTAAGCCCTCTAAAATGATCCACGCCCGACATAGATGCCCGACAAGCCTGGATAAAGGAGGAGGGCGACGTTGATCATCTTTGTTATGACACAGCGTCGTTAAACTGAAACTACTACTTCCATGCCCGACATAATATCTACAAAAGTTTGCCCGAGTGTGGCCTTAATTTTCTCCAATTGCGCTTTTCACGATTATTCTCTGAAAGGATTTTAAACTATAGTGCTTGTGAGCAACTCTCGTTGAATCAAACCCAAGTGCTATGTTTATCGAACGCTAAATAAAAAAAACCGCATCGTTACGTTTGGCTTTGCATACCGTCACGCGCCAAAGCCTTAATGACAACAGGTGAGGTATGCTCGGTATTAATGATGAATGTCGGTATCTTACCTGTCCGCAGGTAAGCGTGAATTATAGCGCAATCGTGCCACGCCAATGAATGCGCGAACGAACTTTGTTTAAACAAGGAACAATACGGGTCGACACGCGTGTGTTGTTGGAGGCCGGGTTCGAAGGTAATTGTCTTTCTTGTGGTCCGTGCGGATTATTAATACCGCGTCCGGCACCATGAATAATAGAGAAACAATGGGGATGTTCAATTGTGTCCACACCATACATCATTGTCAATGAAACACCAATCCAGTGGCGTAGCAATCGGTTGTGCAGGTTGTGCAATGCACAAGGGCCCCCGGCGGTCAGAAGGGCCCCTGGCAGCGAGTAGTCATTATTAGCCTTAAAGTAAATCTACATTTACAGCAAGTTAGCAACAACGCACACAGTACTACACAGTGCACACTCAAATGACTCGACTCAATAGTTTTATTGGCTGAATCTGAAGCAGGAAATGTATCATACCGACATTTCGCTTGCTTTTCAAACTCAGCTGTTGTCATTTCGCTCAAGCTTTCGTTCGAAAGCTTGAGCGAGATCAACCATCTCCGAAATTGCGCAACTGTTACTCGTTAGACTATTAGTCTATGCTATTTCGTCTACATTCAGTTATGTCTGCACTGCCTTCAGTGCCTCGGCCTACATGTTGCTGTTGACTTTGCCTGTGACTGTTGCGACATGTGAAAGATCATTTTCAAAATTGAAGTTAATCAAAAACTATCTACGAAATACAATGTCAGAAGAACGGCTGAGCGACTTGGTAATGTTGTTGATAGAAAATGAACATGTTAGATAGCTTGACACTTCAAAAATGGTAGATACTTTTTCTCAAGAGAAGGCGCGCAAAAAAACCATTCAACTTTTTCGGAATTTTCGGAAACTTCTTTTTAGACTACCGTAGACTAAACACTTGTCTAATTTGTTAAATTCGTTATTTTTGTCATCCAACCCAACTGTTTTACAATTTGACAGAATTTAAGTGTGGATAGTTCATATTTTAGCGGTCATGGAACAATGTTTTTAGATTAATTATCTCTTGTTCAATTTTTTATGCTAGCATGGAGAAATAAAAACGTTTTCTATAATAAATCGGAGAAAATAATTAAAATGTAATTATTTAATTATTTTCTAATTGGGGTTCGATTTATGATATTTGCACATTTCTCACGGTACGAAATATGCAAATATATCGCAAAGCGCCAAGCGTTTATTGCACGTTTTTTTTGTTTCAAATCGAAGGGGTATAAGGGGCCCACCATCGAAGCTCTGCACAAGGGCCCCCAAAAACCTTTCTACGCCACTGCACCAATCCATGGCATAATGTGTGGCCAGTGTTAAATATGCATCGGCATTAGCTGCTCTTGAATACACACAAAAATACACACGTACATGTATATATATATATACATATATATATACATATATATATACATAAATATATATATACAAACATAAATATATATATAATATATATTACATATATGCATATATATATATGCACACACATATACATGTATATATATATATTTATATATACACACATATTTACATGCACACATGTATGAATATATATCAAAAAGGCTTTATAACTAAGAACAATAATACTATAATCATGAAAATTTCTGAATAATTCACAAAGGAATATATATATACGTGAAGCCCATATTTGTCTATGTATCCCTGTGCAGACAAAGCTGCATGATATGGTCTAGTGATCAGCGTGCTAGACTATAGCAACCGAGAAGTCTGGGGTTTAAATCCCTATGGTATAGAAATTCGTTTCGAGAGATTTCAGCTCCACTTGTGTCCCTTAGTCAACTCAGCTGTAATGAGTACATTAACCGCATACTGTCCATGGGAAGATAAAGCAGAAAAAGAGTACATAGTCTTGTGAAAGTCATTCACTTGCGAACACAACGCGCACACGCGTTAGCCTGAGTGCCGAGGCTAAGAAGAATGAAGTCGCTAACAGTTCATACTAATGCCTCCCTTGCATGAGCTTCTTTAATGCCTGATCTTTATCTTTTCGTCCTCATCTCATACATACACGTGCATAGATAAACATATACAGGGCCGTAGCCAGGATTTTGTTTTGGGGGGTGTTTTCTGTTTCGGGGGGTGTTTTCTCGTCCTTGAGCAAGCCGAAATGCAACCGAGTCAACCGACCAAGGGGTTTGTAGTTAGTAAATACATTATTTCATTTCTACACTATTTAATTTCGGGGGTGTTTAAACACCAAATACACCCCCCTAGCTACGGCCTTGAACATATATACATAGATACATAGATACACACACACACACACACACACACACACACACACACACACACACACACACACACACACACACACACACACACACACACACACACACACACACACACACACACACACACACACACACACACACACACACACACACACACACACACACACACACACACACACACACACACACACACACACACACACACACACACACACACACACACACACACACACACACACACACACACACACACACACACACACACACACACACACACACACACACACACACACACACACACACACACACACATACATACACACAAACATACTTGCATACACATATGCATACAAAAATGCGTATGTATGCGTATGTCAATATGTATGTATGCATAAATAAATAAATACATACATACACACATACATACATGACTATGCATCTATACCTAAATACATTCACACCTGTACGTGCATACTTAGGCCCTACATAATTTCAGGCCCACGCGGATATCGTACGATGCTGGTCAACATTTCGTTTGTCATTCTCTAGGTGCCGCCAGAAGCAGCGTGAAGCTGCCTCCGCAGGTTCATCTTGGCGAGATGGTAACCGACCTCCGACCTCATCCTCTTCACGACCGTCCACCTCCCCCGCTGTATCCACTCGACGATGCTGGGCTGCAGATGCTGTTGATGTCTTCGGGAGAGATGCAATCGTGGCAGAAGACCCTGGGTAGAAGGAACGTCTATGAGGGACAGGAGTGTTCCAGCTTCAGACCAGACAACGGCAACGAGGAAGACTCGAAAAGAGAACGAATAGTGATCTCTAAGAACGGCGTTCGTTAAGAACGGTGATCGTTAAGAACATAGAGAACTAATACTCCAAAATATGAGCATGCATCGCCGATACTGAAAACATACGAACCTGCCTTTCAGTGCTACTACAACGCTTTTGAGATGCATAGAAAAGGCGAGTTTAAATGCACTGATATCCAGAACTAGTGTTACATGTATAATTAAAACAATAACAACAGCAAGAACAACAACAGCAACAACAACAACAACACTGATAATAATAATCATGATAACTCTGATAATAATAAGTGAAGAAATAATAATTACAATAATATTTATAACAATAATACAGTCACGTTGAAATCATGACGTCATTAGCAGATCGTCTGGGCTATTAATTATGACGTAATAGTAGCGGCAATTATGACGTAACATAATAGAGAGAAATCATAGAGGTCCAACGGAGATCCAACTTCTTCGGGTGATATCGACTACTTAACTTTGGGATAGATTCTGTTTCTAATTATTTGATTGAAATTAAACTTCGGAACAGAAACTTTGGAGTAGAGAACCAATGAATTCCCAAATCCGTGCCTGAAAATCTTCCTTCTTGACGGTGCTGGCATTGATGCAGGCTGAAAGCGCCGCTGAACTGAGGCGCTATATCAGTGTTCGGTTACAATTACAATTTTTCAGGTCTTATAACATTATTCATTATTATTATTATTTTGCCCTGAGTTACTTAGTTTCCCCAGGGTCTTAGATATTACAAGTGTCGCGGATCTGGAACGGCTATATATATCTCATCGATCGCCGGAAGAGATTTAATAAAGGATCCGCAAAAATCCAGTGCGTTGGACCGTCACCGACAGTTGTTGGAATAGAAAGCTGGTCTCTCGGCCTTCGCCCGTGGTTTTTGTTATCACTATTATAATAATAATTATTATTATTATTATTTTTTTTCCCCGAGGTACATATAATCCCTCAGGAGTCAGATACTAAGTGTGTGAAAATTAATCTCTGGAGTGACCATCTTCATCGTGACCCGGAAGTATTATTATTATTATTATCATTATTATTATTATTATTATTATTATTATTATTATTATTATTATTATTATTATTATTATTATTATTATTATTATTATTATTATTATTATTATTATTATTATTATTATTATTGTAATTTATTTACTACTACTACTACTACTACTACTACTGCTACTGCTACTGCTACTGCTACTGCTACTGCTACTGCTACTGCTACTGCTACTGCTACTGCTACTGCTACTGCTACTGCTACTGCTATTATTATTATTATTATTATTATTATTATTATTATTATTATTATTATTATTATTGTAATTTATTTACTACTACTACTACTACTACTACTACTACTGCTACTGCTACTGCTACTGCTACTGCTACTGCTACTACTACTACTACTACTACTATTATTATTATTATTATTATTATTATTATTCACTATTCATAATAAATCCGCTTTAATTATGACATCACAAAGCTTGTAATCGTTTATGCATGACGTAATAAGCGGAAGCTACGTCATTGTTTCGTCGTCATCTTTGTTACCTCATCGAACGTGACAATGACTTTTAAAATGACTTCATTGGCCTAGAAACTGCACACGTACGTCTGTTATGGTTTCTTGAGATTGTTTTGAATCCACCAGTGAACTAAATTGTTAGTTGTGACATTTATTGATATGTAGAACGAGGAAATTGCGTAACTTGTTGGCATAATGACGTCCAGGATTTGTATAGCGAATAAAAAGAACCTGACGCTTGTATGAGCTAAGAGTGATGGGAATCGTCTAAATGTATGGATAGACAGCAAAAGCTGCGTCAATGGGAGGGTGTTGTTATTTTCGTGTTTCAAAGAGGAAGGGAGTGAGGATATAGACTCATTTCCTTTGTGCTCTGTTGACAAGTTTCTCGGGTTTCGACCTCAATCTTCCTGGACTTTGGCTAAGCGGCGACACGATGAAGTATTACGGCGCTATAAAAATTCTTCGATTATTGTTGTTGCGGTTGCTAACTGATGTTGTTGAGATTGAATTTTTCGGGAAGGGGCATATACCCAAGTCATTTATGGTTCAGGTGTTGGAGTTCAGGTCTAGTAGAAGATGCTTTTCAGTTTAGGTTTCCAGGTTTGGTTCTTCTGAGTGTAGCAGTTACTTAACAGTTTTTTTAAGACTGGTAGAGTTGTTAACTTCCGCACCCTAAAGTAGTTATTGAGATTCCTGCATTACACGATCAATCACTTATTCCTGCGGTCAATCTCCAATTCGTCCAATCTCTCATTTGTTCAATCTCTCATTCGCTCAATTTCTAATTCGTCCAATATCTCTTTGCTTCAATCAGTCATTCCTTCAATCTCTCATTCCCTCAATCTCTCATTCCTTCAATCTCTCATCCCTTCAATCTCTCATTCCTTCAATCTCTCTTATCTTCAATCTCTCATTCCTTCAATCTCTCATTCCTTCAATCTCTCATTCCCCTCAATCTCTCATTCCTTCAATCTCTCATTCCTTCAATCTCTCATTCCCTCAATCTCTCATTCCTTCATTCTCACATTCCTCCAATCTCTCATACCTTCAATCTCTCATTCCCTCAATCTCTCATTCCCTCAATCTCTCATACCTTCAATCTCTCATTCCCTCAATCTCTCATTCCCTCAATCTCTCATTCCTTCATTCTCACATTCCTCCAATCTCTCATACCTTCAATCTCTCATTCCCTCAATCTCTCATTCCCTCAATCTCTCATACCTTCAATCTCTCATTCCCTCAATCTCTCATTCCCTCAATCTCTCATTCCTTCAATCTCTCATTCCTTCAATCTCTCATTCCTTCAATCTCTCATTCCTTCAATCTCTCATTCCCCTCAATCTCTCATTCCTTCATTCTCACATTCCTTCAATCTCTCATCCCTTCAATCTCTCATTCTTTCAACCTCTCATTTGTTCAGTTTCGTCCAATATCTCATTCGTCTAATCTTTAATTCGTCCAATCTCTCATTCGCTCACTTGATAGCCCATTCATTCATTCGTTCGTTCGTTCGTTCGTTCATTCATTCATTCATTCTTTCTTTCTTTCTTTCTTTCATTCAACCATTTATCCACTCATTCTCTCACTCACTCTCTCGCTCGTTCATTTATCTAAGAGGCTGCAACACTTGGTAACAAAATAAACGTCCTTCAGTTAACCTTTTTCTGTAGCGCACGCTTCATATCGCAAACTCATAGCTTTGAAACCGAGCCTGAAAATGCGCTGCACAAGCGCCTGTATAAATAGGCCTAAACAGGCACAGGGTGTTAACAACTCCGTCACTGTCATTCTCTGATGGTGCCAATCGAAAGCCTCAAAAAAGAGGAGGGCGACGCTAATCCTCTTGTTTACGACACACAGGGGCGTATATCCCCCTAAGTCATTGGAACAACGTCCCATTCCCCTCTTCTTCCCCCTTCCCGTTCCTTCCCCCCTAAAATGGTGGCACACACACGGACAGATCTTCCCCCTATTTCTTGGATAGAGCATTTGCTCCAAGGTTTCTATGGTGTAGACGCCTCTGGCGACGCAGAAACCACCGGATGTGATATCATGGAAAACAGGCGCCGCCTAGCGAGTGTAAAACAGAGGAACAACAAAGGCAATCAAACTGACCAAATACAACTTGATCAGCTGATTTGAACTGACCATAACTGACCTGACCCTGATGGACTTCCGCCACAAATAAAAACCAACCGTTTACTATCTAGAAGTCAATTTTTACATCCGAGGGTACCTATTGAAAAACTCAGTACCATAATATACACCAGAGTGGGCATTAGTTAGAGCATAACCTCTAATAAATATTGGAGGCGTATAAGGTAAGGTACTAAAATATACAGTTAGTTCGCCAGGTGGCGCCACAGGCTATCAATTAAGAAAAAATCAAGTTCTTAGTAATCAGCACAAGTTATAAAAATTATCGCCATATTATAGTATAAATTTCGTCATATGGCAGAATATTGCTACAAAAACGTCCAAAATACATCTACTACAATAAAACGAGCTAACGGTGTATCGTAATGGAGTTCTTATCTATTGTGTATAATTATGGTGTTATCATTTTAGAACACGTTACAGGTATAATAATAATATTAAAATGAAGCTATAATTGGTAAACATAATTATTATGGTTAATAGGTGTGTCAATGGATATAGGCTCCTAAAACACAGTATCTCTAGGTGAGTTAAATTTGTTTTTTTGCTCTATACGGAAACAAGATCCACTACCAAGGGCTACATCTTTCGGCGCTATATAAATTAATGAAAAGAAGTTAAAGGAGTGCATGGACAGTAGTAAGACGTCGAGGTAAAATAACACGAAATATGACAAACAGAGATAATACTGCGTACGTGGAGGCGCTGTATAAATGTTGCCAGTCGCTACTACTCGCTACATTACTTTAATTCAAGTGTTTCAAGAAGTTGAATATTGCTATGATAGATACAGATCTGGACATTTACACAGCGCCTTAAGAGAGTAATTCATATATGTGGTATAACTCGGCATTCGGTAATATTACGATGCAATATAAGTTGAATATGGAGAGATCGATACGTTACAGGAAGTTGTATTCAGTGTGGCACATACATGCATGAATACATACATATATAAATACATGCCTAACTACATAAATACATACCTACATACATATCTACATACATACCTACATACATACCTACATACATACATACGTACGTACATACATACATACATACATACATACATACATACATACATACATACATACATACATACATACATACATACATACATACATACATACGAACATACATAAATACATACATACATACATACATGCATGCATACATACATACATACATACATACATACATACATACATACATACATACATACATGCATACATACATACACATACGTACATACATACACACAAACGTACATACCTACACACATACATAGTTTATATACATGCATACACATATACATACATACATACACACATGCACACGTGCACAAATACATACATACGTACATACATAGATACATACACACATACATGCATACACACATCCGCCCATACATACACACGTGGACATATACGTGCATACACGCATAAATACACGCATACATGTATACATCCATCTTTGAATGCACACATGATGTACCGAAATGGAGCCAAAGAGACCGTTGACGATCGCACTAGGACTCTGTATGATGAAAAGATGTGCGATGATTGAATCTGGTCGATTGGTTCGACCCTTCTTCGCTCGAGTGGACACCGACGACCCCCTCCCCTACGACAGAGAATGTCAGAATGTAGTTATTATATGTATGCACATCAGGTAATAATCCTCATCTGCCTAGCCTGCCTATGAGAGAATGTCAGGTACTAATAAACATTTACCTATCTACCTACCTATGACAGAAAGTCAGAATATTATTATTATTATTATTATTATTAGGCTGTGACGGCGAGACTAATTAGTTTAGGACGATACAGCTTCTTCCATAATATAATGAAAAATAATACAGAAAAGCTCTTCTGCTTTCGCTTAATAATGATAACATTCTGAATAATCTTACCAATATTACATTTACAAGAGGTATGTAAAAACACAACTCGTTAATCGCGTGCTAAGACAAGCTAGGCTTCGGCTTTCGCTTATAAGGCGAATCTTACACTTAAAAGAGGTATGTAATAATTTGAAGCGTTCTCAACGTTCGCATCCAGTAATAAAGCAACCCGACTTTTGACTCATAATATAGAACCATTCTTTGGCTTTTACTTATAGGGCGAATACTACACGTAAAAGAGGTGTGTAATTATTTGAAAAGTTCTCAACGTTTGATTGGCATCATACAGCGACCGAATATACATGTCCGGCCATTAGTTAGTTAGTTGGTGTTTAACGACACTGTGTCACAACATACATGCATACATACATTCATCTATGAATGCATGCATAGTATATGCGCACATGAATATTTATACAGTAGACTATTCCCATTGAAGTCGACTCCATTGCAAGTCTAACCATTCTGTACCAGGAAATGCGTCCTTGTGTAAATTAAACCCACCTACTTACTTTCTGCTTCTAATTTGCTTGTTCATTCACTCAATCGTAACCGTAAGCTTCTAGTTTCTAAAGCTCAGGGCACCAGCTTATCCACGAGCGCTGCGTCGTAACAGAGGTTGTCCAGAGATCGATTTCCAGTGTCCGGTTGTTAGAGACACCAGAGAGAGGAGGCAGATCACATAGAGTAATTTGTAGGTTTCAGACATTTCCAACCTCACACGAAGGGCACCAGGTTATTCACGAGCGCTGCGACGTGTCAGAAAGGTTGTCCAGAGATGTCCAGGGTAGATCCGAGTCCGACTGCCAGAGAGATCAGAGAGAGAGGAGGCTGAGGAGCAGATAAGACGGGTTTCGTTTACGAAGAGAAAGCTTGCAGGGCGGAGGATTGGATGGATTAGGGTCAGTGTTTAATCTAGACACCTTTTTTGGGGGGTGTGGGAATCCCCAGATTTATGTTCCCCCAGAGGCCAGCAATATTGCAATGTAGACACCTTTTTTGGGAGGCAAATTCCCCCCCCCCCCCCCAGAGACGAGCAAACGAGTAATAGAAGAAGAAAATTACAGAATAAGATACAAGAAAGTAGTTTTTGACTGATGAATTCCTAAAAAAAGGTCGTCAAAGTCACGAAAGTGAGGAATGTGGGGTGAATTACTAAAACAACCATCAAGGCAACTCTCATATTAAACACTGGATTATGGTAAATTACTCGTGTGCTAGCTCGCTAGTTCAACCATTCAATCAATTGCCATGAACGCAGCATTTTACCACGACTATGTCAGACGTGGTTCAATGGGTAGTGGCGCTTAATAAAAAAATGCCTTAATTTATTGATCTTAATTAACATTGTTTTTATATCGTCAGGTTAAAGACATACTACGACCCAGAAATGATCAACAGTTTGTTCTTAACATGCACTTTTTAAATTAGTCAAAAGTATAAATTTACCTATACATTTTAAATAAAGGAAAATTCAGAAGACTGAATTTTATCGTTATCCCGGTATATCCCCAGTGCTTTTTTTCTATAAAAACAGGTTCCGGAACGGAACGATATAGGTTCCGGAACGGAACAATTATGGACGGGCTAAAATCCCGAGAAAAAGTGTATTGGGAGTTGGGATGGGTCTCAATAAACACTAAAAACAGTTAAAAAAACTGAAATTAAATTAAAATAACTAAATTATTGTTTAAATAAATTAATTAATTTTAGTAGCTGAAAAAAGGTGCCGGAACCAGTGGCGTCACTAGGGCTGGTGTCACCTGGTGCGGTAAAGTCATGGTGTCACCCTGAAAAAAAAGTGATGACTTTTTTAGGAATTCGTCTCCCAAAAAAAGTGATGACCTTTTTTTAGGAATTCGTCTCCCCCAGAAAAAGTGATGACCTTTTTTAGGAATTCGTCATCTTCCAAAAATTTCATCATTTTCTCATCTTGGGTGTCACCCCCTCTGAGGGTGTCACCCGGTGCGGTCCGCACCGCCGCACCCCTTCGTGACGCCACTGGCCAGTACGCCGTTCCGGCGCGTTACGGTTGAACAAAAGCACTGGCTATCCCAATCACAAAATGTATATAGCGTTACACTGCAGGATAAACAGCTCAGGTGTTCTCAGGGATGTATTGAAACTGGTCAGAGTTAAGGAGAAAGGCTCAAGGAGAAAGTGTCCGTTGTCTGAGGCGCACGAAAAACATCAGTAACTCAAGAAGAGCTTGACCTCCCAAGACAAAATGAAGAAACACGATTCGGGAGCTCCGAAAGAAAACGCATTCGTGTTGGCCGGATTAAAAACGTTACCTCGTTTTTTCGTTTACATGGATGTTTAGCACGTGCACGGATAAAAAATCACCTTCTTCACCTTCACCTTCATCTGTATCTTCAGTTTCTTCTCGATTTCTCTTCGTCAAATGAAGAAAAACACAAGAAGATGAATTCCTCGAACACATATCACGACTTTCCGACGACTTCCTTGCAGTTTCGCCGGGAGTATCAACCGCTACTTCCCGATCCGAGGTCACCATTAACGATCCGATGGGTCCAGCGGAGCCACGTGGTTTATCGTCCGCGAGGTGGCGCCTTTCCTTAAATCATCGAGGCAACAATGACGATTCGGGCACCGTTGGTTAACTGGAAGATCCGGCGACGACAATCGACGGACGAATACGATGCTGACGACATTTGGCGGACGAATGTAGTGGATCAAATATTGAAGAGACTCCATAGATTTCCCGACTGTTGACACGCTGGCCAACGTCATATCTCTTAACGCCACCTCACTTCACGGGAACCAACATAATCCAGACAGTGCTATTAACACACACGCAGACACACGCACACACACACACGGACACACACACATATACACGGACACACAAACACACATGGACACACGCATGAGCGCAAGCAAACACGCACGCACGCACGCACCCACCCACACACACAAACACACACACACACATAAATTAGTATATATTAGTATGTATATATATATATATATTGGTATATATAATATATATGCACATATATATAATATATATGCATATATATACATATACATACACATCCATGTGAAGTTGTTTAAGACAGATTAAATATATATAAACTTGATCCAGATACTCTGAGATGGATGCTTGCAACGTTGGATGGAAATCCATTTCTTAAGCTCTACGTGTTTGCGTCCTCTTGCCTCATCCTGGCTAAGCCTATGTATATATGTATAAATATATATGCACATATATGGGTACATCTTATCTAATTATATATGTGTGTGTGTGTGTTCATAAGCTAACTGAACAGTTGATAACGCTTTTTCAGTACTTCTTGGTAAGTGTTTTTAAGTAGCTATTTTAAACCATTATGTTCATCTGCCGGAAGCAAGAAACCTTAGGCGACGTACATTAGTTGGGCATTCGGGTATGATATGAACAGATATTAGTTTTTAATGGTGTATTGCATTAGACGGCTTTTACATCTGGATTCACGTGGATCACTTATGCACGGCTGTGAAGACGTTCCCTTATGAAGATACGGAGAGGCAACGGAACTGGTTGTTGGAGGATGGGCGAGGATGCTGGAGGGACATAGAGGATGAAAAGGGGTGCGTTAAGGAGGATGGGGATGCGGAAGGAGAGAAAAGCGAAGAAGAAGAAGAAGAAGAAGAAGAAGAAGAAGAAGAAGAAGAAGAAGAAGAAGAAGAAGAAGAAGAAGAAGAAGAAGAAGAAGAAGAAGAAGAAGAAGAAGAAGAAGAAGAAGAAGAAGAAGAAGAAGAAGAAGAGGAAGCAGGAGGAGGAGGAGGAGGAGGAGGAGAAGGAGAAGGAGAAGGAGAAGGAGAAGGAGAAGGAGAAGGAGAAGGAGAAGGAGAAGGAGAAGGAGAAGGAGAAGGAGAAGGAGAAGGAGGAGGAGGAGGAGGAGGAGGAGAAGGAGAAGGAGGAGAAGAAGGAGAAGGAGAAGGAGAAGAAGAAGAAGAAGAAGAAGAAGAAGAAGAAGAAGGAGAAGGAGAAGGAGAAGGAGAAGGAGAAGGAGAAGAAGAAAATAAGAAAAAGATGATGTTGTTGGTGGTGGTGGTGATGATGATGATGATGATGATGATGATGATGATGATGATGATGATGATGATGATGATGATGATGATGATGATGACGACGACGACGACGACGAAAAAGACGAAAAAGACGAAACAGATAGAGAAATAAAGGATGAAGAAGGTGATGAGATGGGGTAGATATAGCAGTAATAATACGATGAAGAACTCAAAACAGACGTGCCAACGACCATCTTGAACCATAACAGATTTGACTTAGATCACACACTGAGACAGTTGTTCAGCTGTGTATGTTACGAAGCCCTGCTTAAAACTCTATGTTACTCATAAGTTGCCACTTCTCAACAGAATTTACTTTTCGCAGAAACATTCGCACAATTTCTGCTTTCTCACCTGGCTTTAGTTTGCCATCTGCTTTTACATTATCACAATAAAAACAATTACACCAAAATCGACAACAGTAATAAATTAATAACAACAATAATAATAACAATGACAACTTCAACTACAATGATAATAATAAAACTGGACCGGTCTTGAAAGTAACAAGTAATCGCTAAACAATGAAATTGCCAAACCATAACACGAAAATACGTTCCACGCATAGATAGGGTTGCCAGATACATGGGTGGCCAAAGGAGGACACAGAAAGCCGGAAAGGAGGACAAAGGGGGACGCATTGAATGTTTCATCCCAGAGTCGCCGGGACTCCTAACCAAGTCCTAAGTTACCAAGAAATGAAGTCATATTGAAAGCTGCATATAAAATCAATTGAGGCTTTTTATCATAATGTTGCAAAGTATCTGAGAATGTGCATTTTCTCTTAGCAGTAGTAGCCATATTAATCAAAAAGCGTCACGAAACTACTAAAAAAACACAGGCGCCCTTCTGCTCCCGTAAATAAAATTAGCACTTGACCATAGATATGTTGTAACATTACTCAGATCATGGACTAGAAACGCATGTATTGTATTGTATCTAAATATTTATAAAGCGACTCTCACAGTGTTTGCTAATCAGAGTATGTAAAATAGAGCTACACAATGAAAAAAAGAGAATAAGTTGATTAGGCTAGTTTGTAATTTTAGGGACAAAATGTGCGTGTAAAGTCGTTTAAAACGGCCGCAAAATAATAGCCAGTAACCCAATACATCAAACATACAAAAAGCCGGACATTTTCCAGGTTTTTAGCACTGCCTGCCGGACGGAGGACATGAGGCGAAAAAGGAGGACATGTCCTCCTTTTGCCGGACGTCTGGCAACCCTACGCATAGACACCTTCGAAAAACTGGAAGGTTGACACTCATATGCACAGATGACCCTGGGTTACTTTAAATACTGTCGTAGTTTCAAATGTTTAACGACACCTATGGCTGCCACGTGCGATGACGTTAACCCCTCCTTTTGTCCCAAATGGGACTGGCACTACCAGAGTACGAGCAGTGGCGGAGTTCATTCTGAATGTACATTGCAGGGAGAGAAAGCCTCATATTAAACTGACCGGCTAGCTATATCGGTAAGAGCGTATGTCCCATGAGCAGGCCATATCGGATATTTCAGAGATTTAAATCTCGGTTTAGCACGTTCCGTACACAGTACTTTAAATGGTGGAATCGTAATCGTAATCTCGACATTTCAACAGCACCCAAAAAAGCGAAGTCGCGGCAGTGGTTTCACTATGGTTAGTGTCACCCAGTGCGGTAAGTCACGGTATCACCCCCGTGGGCCTCCTTCCTCTCTTAGTCCCTTACCAGACCATGCTAGTATCGTTAGTAATGTTTTACGTAAATCGAAATTCTGTATATCACTGAATGTAATGGTAATAGCTCATCCTGTGCAGGGTAAGGTCGACGTCAACAGGACTGCATTAAATCCACGATTGCAGTTACACACCTTTAAAACGCCACGACTCGCGGCTACATGTTTGCCAATAGCGTTCAATTGCCAGGTACCATAAAACCAGCCTCGTAATTATAGGGGAAAGTGGACGCTAGTGGGACTGACACCCGCAAGATGTCGCTAAACGTGAAATAATGCTGCATTAAATCACAAACTTATATATATATACAGTCGTGTTGTACTGCATTGCATTTTTGTATTGTATATAGTAGTTCATGATGAAATCCACGACTGCAGTTAGACACATTAAAAACGCCCCCACTCTCAGCTGCATACATGTAGTGACCAGTCATTTTGTCACTTTGAAGAGTATAGAAACGGCTAAGGTGGGTGGTGTTTAGAGTTGAAACGACGAAGGGAGGTAAGGGGAAGAGGAGGAATCAGGACTGGATTTGTGAAAGAGAAGTGTTTTCAGTTTTGAGTGAAAGCCATGTGGAGACATAGCAAGAGGTGAGGTTTTGACACCAATTCAAGAGGGCAGCGGTGATGAAGGATTTCACCCGATCAATTCATTGATAAATGAGCAGGGTCGAGGCCATACGGTCGCTCTATAAAACGCGTACATTTACAACTAACTGATAGTTTCCTGCTAGGTGCAGAGACGTCAGCCAACTCGAGTTTTTAATAAACGACACCATTCCCTTGGTACCTGCCAAAAACTCTTTTCATTAATTAATACTTAATAGATCGATTGCCCACTCTGACTTGCCACAGCAGACCATCTTCACACCTCAGCTTATTGCCTGGGGCGAGGGCATTGCCGATATGTACAAATCATCCCATGTACAGTAAAATGGAGCATTGGCTTAATATATATAAGAGTTACCTTGATGGCTGTTTTGGCTCCAACGTATATATAGCAGCCCTAGATCTGAATTGCGTGCCGCAATAGATCGATTGATTATCACCCAATCTGGCCACCTGTCAACAATCCAACGCTATAGCCTTGACTCCATTGTGACGAGGCTATGCATTTGATATTGCCTTCCATCAAAACTTCACAAGTGCACACACGACCATGCAAAAAACATCGATGGCTCTAAGCAATTGTGAGTGAAGGATTTGCTCAAGGTCTCTAGGCAGTAATCCGAACTCTCCGCGTTACAGCGCTTCATCCATTGTGCTGTGGTGCTGCCGTGTCCCGCGCTTTATCAGAGCAGATACTGTGATTCTGTAGCCATGCCATTCAACATAGGACCAACGATAGCCCCGAAGAGATAATGTTATCTTATGCCACGTTATGTAATCTTATGTTATCCCATGTCCTGTTATGTTATGTTATCCCATGTCCTGTTATGTCATCTTATGTCGTGTTATGCTATTCTATGTCATGTTATCTTATTTCCTGTTATGTTATCTTATGTAGTTTTATGTTATCTTATGCCATGTTATGTAATGAAGCACGGTAGTGTATTGTATTCTTGTATGATGTAACTTGATGCTGTGTGGTGTTATTGTACATCAAGTGAGGTGATAAACCGTGATACGACGGGATTGACGCTGAAAATTCTTTAGCGCATTCAAGACACTTCCGGCCATACATACATACATACATACATACACACATGCAAACATTCATTCATACATGCATACATACATACATACATACATACATACATACATACATACATACATACATACATACATACATACATACATACATGCAAACATTCATACATACATACATGCATACATACATGGACATACACACATACATACAAAGACATACATACACACAAGCATACAAAGACGTAAATACATACGACAATACATACATACACACATACATACATACACACACACAATCACACATACATGAATGCATGCGTACAAGGACATACATAAGCACATAGATATAAAAAGGCCTGAGTGGTTTAAGACGCGAAACGTCTTTCTTCTTTCGTTCAGAGAGATGAAATGAAATCGTCTTTGGTCGTTGCCTTCAAAGGATTTTCAGATCATAAGACGACGTCGAAGATGAAGACGAATACGATGTATTGACTCTTCATTCGGATTCACCTTAGCGTATACGTATGCATGGATGGATGCTATGAATGTATCATTCAATGTATCATCTGTATTAATATATGTATGTATATATGCGTATGTATGTTTGTGTGCATGTTTGCATGTGTGGGTATGTATGTGTGTATGTTCGTATGTGTGTGTATGTTTGTATGTGTGTATGTTTGTATGTATATGTGTATGTTTATGTGTGTATGCTTATGTGTGTATGTGTGTATGTTTGTATGTATGTGTGTATGATTGCATGTGTGTATGTGTGTATGTTTGTATGTGTGTATGTTTGTATGTATGTGTGTATGTTTATGTGTGTATGTTTGTATGTGTGTATATTTGTATGTATGTGTGTATGTTTATGTGTGTATGTTTATGTGTGTATGTTCGTATGTATGTGTGTATGTTTGTAAGTGTGTATGTGTCGCGGTCGACTCCTTCGATCGCAACGACGAACCAACGAAGGAACTATTAAAAGATCTTTATTTAAAATAAAGTCGATTAAGTGTAGAGTAAGTCAACTCGTCTATCAAATATCACAATCGTAGACAGCACACAGGTTGGCTGGTCTCGATTGAACGTTATACGATCAATGTTTCAACGTTTACAAATCTTCGTCAAAAGGCCCCCAATGTACATCAGGTCTATCTTATATAGAGTTCTCCCGGATTCCAGAACGTTCTGTGACGTCACTGTACTTTTCCCTGGAAAGTCCTACTGAACACGTATATCCTTGTTGCATGCACCGAATTAATGTTGACAGCTTGCTGCAGAATTTTCCGTGCGTTGTAAACAAGCTTGTTGACGCGTCGGTTTTCTTCCCTTGATGCATGCACCCGCGTAGACCACGACATTCCCTCCGCCCTCAGATGATGACACGTCTTCAGCACCATCCCGAACGGGTCATCACGATCAAGCCGGGCCTCCAGACTCCATCTCGATACAGCATATACAACCAAAACAAAACACATCAGTTAGTCAACTTATCCACACAATTTGCGGGCTCGATCCTTGTGTGTCGGGCCATTTCCCCCCTTCACCATCCGAGTCACAACCGAGAGAGGAAATCAGCCACCGTGTTCTGACGTCCAGGACGATATCGAAAGTCCACGTTAAACTCTTGCAATGCTAACGCCCAACGAGTCAGTTTCGCACTCTTAGGGCTTGCATCTGTGAGATAAGACAAAGGATTATGATCTGAATAAATGATTATCTTTGATAAGAATATCCATGACTTGAATCGTTTAAGTGCCCAAATTACTGCGAAAGCCTCTCTCTCAATTGTAGACCAATGCATCTGTGTATCTGTAAGTTTAAGACTAGCAAAAGCAATTGGTTTTTCTTGACCTTCTTCGGTCCACTGAAACAAGCAACACCCTACCGCGGTGGCACTTGCGTCAACACTTAAACCAAATTCCTTAGTGAAATCAATGGTATGCAACTGTGTAGCTTTACTGAGATCATCCTTTAACTTATCTAGTGCTTCTTGATGCTTTTGCTCCCAAGGCACCTTCGTAGGTATGTTATCTCGTGTCAAATCAGTTATTATCCGTGCTTTTTCAGCTAAAGCAGGTATAAAATTTCGAAAATAACTGAAAAAACCCATAACCTTTCTAACTTCTTTCTTTGTTGTTGGAGGATGGATATCATTGATCGTAGCGATCTTACCTGGATCAGGTTCAATACAACCTGACCCTACTATATGGCCAACAAACTTTATTTTGTTTTGTGCAAAATTACATTTTCTTAAATTCAAAGTGAGTCCTGCTTCCTCAATAGTTTGCAAGAATTTCTCTAGATGTTCTAAATGGTCATTCCAATTCATTGAAACCACTGCCATATCATCGACGAATGGTTCGGTAAAACTTCGCACTGGATGTAAAACTTGGGTCATAGCACGAATAAAGGTATTGCTAGCGGACTTGAGTCCAAACGGCATCCTTGTGAACTCAAAAAGTCCTGCATCACATACGAATGCCGTAAGCCATCGATGTTCTTTCCGAACTGGAATTTGCCAATACCCCGATTTCGCGTCGAAAACACTAATAAACTTTGCCCGTCCCACCTTTTGTAAGACGTCAGCAATGTCTGGGGTCGGGTAACAATCACCTAGAGAATATTTGTTAACATGGCGATAATCAATTGCCAATCGAACGCCATTTTGACCTTTGGGTCCCTTTAAAACGCAAACTACCGGACTGGCCATTTCACTTTTCGATGGTCGAATGATGTCTAATGCCAACATTTCTTCTATCTGGCGTTGTACTTCAGGTTTAAGTAGCTCAGGTACTTTATATGCCCTTAAACGCTTAGGAGTGAAATCATGAGTTATCTTAATTTCATGTTCTAATACTGGACAATACCCAGGTTTATCCACAAATACTGCCGTGTGCCGATCCAAAACTTCAAAAAGTTGCTTCTGTTCCTCTTGCGAAAGATGCGCTATAATCAGAGGATCAATTCGCTTACTCGGGCTTATTTGTTCACGTTCTTCCTGATCTACAACCTCTACTATACCAAATTCTTCATCTTGATCAACAATTACTGAACAGCTATTGATCATCGCTTGTTCGAGTCGTTCATGGTATCGCTTGATCTTATTTGCGTGTAAATGTCTTTGTTTTCCCTCTATTTCTACTATATAAGAATATGGGGATTTAACCTTGACTACGGTAGCAGGTCCTTGCCATCGACTATAAAATTTAGAACTACCAAAATCTGGTGCTAATACTGCTACTTTATCTCCAACTTCGTATTTTCTGTCAGTACTACGCAAGTTATAATAATCTGCATACCGCTTGGTTTCTATATCACTATAGTAATCTGCATAAACTTTCGCGAATTCGAGGTTTTCCTTCAGTGATTGGAGATACTCTTCGGGTGATTTACCTAAGTTAAGAGGTACTTTTCGTTCGCCAGCCCACGATTCCTTCAACACACTAAGTGGACCCCGAGGAAGAGTTCCATAAACCATAGTGAATGGCGAAATATGAGTCGTGCCTGAAGGTTTTTCTCTAAGGCTCCACAGAACAAACGGTAACAATTGGTGCCATCCACGAGGATCAGATTGAGCAAGCTTAAAGATCATGGTTTTCAAGCTTTGGTTGCATCTTTCAACCAATCCAGCTGCCTCAGGATGTCCAGGGGTATTAAATCTGGGACTACAACCCATTCGCCGCAAGAATTCTTTCGTCAAACGACTGGTAAAGTTGGTACCACAATCAGAACTGATGATCCTTGGAATAGAAAAAGTTGTAAAAACTTGCAACAGAGCTTCACAAACTCCCTTTGCATTCAGCGATCTAAGAGGATACGCCATCGGCCAACGAGAAAATTTGTCCACCAGAACCAAAGCATAATTGTACTGGGGTTTCGATTTGTTGGATTCTCCAGTCACTACCATAGGGCCAATACAATCCATATTTAGATGGTTAAAACAGAGTTCATCCGCCCTCGGAATAGGAGTGATCGGGACTCGATCTGCCACTTTAACTGGAGTTCTTAGTTGACAAATTTGACAAGACGCACAATATTCGCGAATCCTCTCATCCATTCTTGGAAACCAAAAGTTAATTTGATCCTGGCTCTCGTTGCCTTAAAAGCCATGTGCCCAGCACATGGGGCATCGTGTGCTACTCGCAAGACAACCTCGATTCTATCTTCCGGTAAACATAATTGATTAACCTTATGTCCCATAATTTCCCCTTTGTGGTACAGGAGGTTATTATCTATAAAGAAATTATTTTTATTCTGTCTCGCTTGTTGCCAGCAAGATATAAGATTGTGACAATTCTGTTGCTCACGCAATAAAGTATCATTATTCGCTACTCCCTCATCAGACTTGAACTCTGTTGACTCAACATCAAGAAAATTATCTGAATCATCAACTAGTTGCTCCTGAGAATATTCATTCACTTCTGACGGCAAGGATTCGTTGCTGTTACTTTTCTCGATATTAACTTCTAAGTTATCTTCTTCTGCCCCTTTATTTATTTGTACACATCGATCTACGCCAGCTACCATCACTACATATTGCGAACTATCCCTTAATAGGTCCACAACATGGGGTGTCAAAATAACCCGTTCATTTAGTTCAGGGACTACAGCGAACATGACGCACAAAGATGGCGCAATGTTCGTCGTTCCTTCCATTGAATTAGCTAATTTCATGTGTAGGTATACTACATCTGCCTTACATCCTTCTCCCTGAAAACCAATTATATTAATCCGTTTAATCAGGGGTAAGTTTAGTGACTCAATTAATTTCTTATCAATACAACAAATTTCTGCTCCTGAATCAGATAATGCTGGCTGAGAAGGGAGATCTTCAATCTGTACATTGATATACGACCTCTCTTGTAATCCATCAATACTATTCTCGTATACCCTTACAGCAGTTTCCAAGCCTATTGGTTTAGAATTATCCAATAAATTCCCTTGCTTTACCTGTTCAGGTATCTCATGCAACACGTTGACCTTCTCAACAACTAAGTCGATCACTTCTTCAGTTGGGTTCCCAAATATACAAGTACTCACCTTTTTAGAACTTGGTTTGGTCTGGCACTCCCTTGCCATATGACCCTTCTGATGACATAGGAAACAGAGACCCTTTACCTTGGCCTCCTCCTGAGACACCCTCGCACCTATCTTGGCTTCACCCCTTATTTCCGGTTTGGGAGACTTGGGTTGAGCTGTCTGGTTATTGACTTGAACATGTGGTTGACCTTTCGTCCAATTGTTATACTTCGGTGTCGGATGACTACGGCATACTAAGTCATTCCCACCATCATGCGACGCTACATAAATGTCAGCCGCATTAGCTATGTCTTCACAGCTCAACCACTCCTCTTTTTCTTGGGCCAAGATATAATCTAAACAAGCCTTCGACAAGGACTCCTTAAGCCGATCCGCAACCAATAAACTTACAAGTTTATCAAACTCATCAGTTATCTTTCTACTTTTCAAATAATACATAAGAGCCACACGCAATTTGGATGAATAGATCGTAAATGATTCGTCCGATGCTTTGTGCAACGACCAAAATCGGGCTCTAAGATTTGAAGGGCTTATCTTAAACTCCCTTAGCAAAAACTCCTTCAGGAATTTGTAGTCATGGAGCTGTGCCTCAGTAAGGCGCATGGTTAATGCCTTAGCTCTTTCACTTAAAATGGCTAGCAATAATTTTGCTCTAACATCTTCATCCACCTCATACACATTAAACAAACCATCCAAGTGATCAAAGAAACCTGGAATTTCTATAGGGTCGGAAGGAAATTTCCAAAGAATATTCTTAAGGGCATCACTATAACGCTTAGTACGACTTGCTAAAGAATCTCTAACATTTCGTTCTTCCTGCTTTTCCTTCCTCTCCCTTTCTTCTTTCTCTTTCCGTTCCTTCTTTTCTCTTTCTTCTTTCTCTTTCCGTTCCTTCTTTTCTTCCTCTCTCCTCTTTTCCTCCCTTTCTTCCTTCTCCTTCCGTTCCTCCCTCTCTCTTTCTTCCTTCTCCTTCCGTTCCTCCCTTTCTCTTTCTTCCTTCTCCTTCCGTTCCTCCCTTTCTCTTTCTTCCTTCTCCTTCCGTTCCTCCCTTTCTCTTTCTTCCTTCTCCCTTTGTTCTTTCTTTTCTTCCTCTCTCCTCTTTTCCTCCCTTTCTTCCTTCTCCTTCCGTTCCTCCCTTTCTCTTTCTTCCTTCTCCTTCCGTTCCTCCCTTTGTTCTTCATATTTACGGATTTCGAACTCCAGACGGCGCTTCTGCAGCTCGTAATCCACTCCTGTTGGAGATATTGGACTACCCTTAAATTCCTCTTCCTCTTTTCCAATCTCCATGGCCCATTCTTCCATTAATTGATTTCGATCCCATGACATAACATCATCATCGTCCCTTCCTGCCTTCATAAGATACACCCTAAGGCGCTCAGACGACATTTTGCGAATATTCGCTTGCATCTCTGTTGTCAACGCTTCCATTTTTACAAACAGTCAGTCAACAACAATCAACAAAAAAAAAACAGACACCACGCGGCAAACCCGCCACACAAAAGGAAAATTCCACAACCCAAAGTGCAACTATGCAGTATCCAAAGAAGTACACAAAAACTATACAAGCTCATGCAAGTCTGGCCTCGATCACAACAATGGATCAAATTTCAAAGAAATAATCAGCAGATATTGAAAGAGAAATAATGGCTGCCTCCCACTCGGCTGCAACTCCACTCTCTTTTCTCCTTCTCAGCCACGACAACACCTAGGATCTTACCCGTATGTTGACTGCTGTCTTCTGCTGTCTCAGCCGAACGACGCACTTCGTCCGTCCGACTGTCGTATGCCGATTCACCCGTCTCCCACGGTAGAAAGGCGTCTCGATCCGCTCGCTGTCTGGAACAGACCGTCTCTTGATCCTCCGGGTTGACTCCTTCCTCCGTCGGCTCGCGTCTTCTTCACCGGATCCAACACCGATGATCCCGCTTCTGACACCAATAATGTCGCGGTCGACTCCTTCGATCGCAACGACGAACCAACGAAGGAACTATTAAAAGATCTTTATTTAAAATAAAGTCGATTAAGTGTAGAGTAAGTCAACTCGTCTATCAAATATCACAATCGTAGACAGCACACAGGTTGGCTCGATTGAACGTTATACGATCAATGTTTCAACGTTTACAAATCTTCGTCAAAAGGCCCCCAATGTACATCAGGTCTATCTTATATAGAGTTCTCCCGGATTCCAGAACGTTCTGTGACGTCACTGTACTTTTCCCTGGAAAGTCCTACTGAACACGTATATCCTTGTTGCATGCACCGAATTAATGTTGACAGCTTGCTGCAGAATTTTCCGTGCGTTGTAAACAAGCTTGTTGACGCGTCGGTTTTCTTCCCTTGATGCATGCACCCGCGTAGACCACGACAGTATGCATGTACGTATGTGTATGGCTATTTTTATGGCGCCGTCAATGAGCCTCACCAGAGAATAGATGAATCAGACTATCGCAATAATGGAGCTCTATTCCAAAATTAAAGTTCCGTTGCCTCTACCGCTGCCCCTATGTCTCTGTTCGTCTGTCTATCTCTTTGCTCCTTTCTCTTTAACTATGTGTTTCATCATCATCATCATCATCATCATCATCATCATCATCATCATCATCATCATCATCATCATCATCATCATCATCATCATCATCATCATCATCATCATCATCATCATCATCACCATCACCATCACCATCACCATCACCATCACCATCACCATCACCATCACCATCACCATCACCATCACCATCACCATCATCATCATCATCATCATCATCATCATCATCATCATCATCATCATCATCCTCTTCTTCTTCTTCTTCTTCTTCTTCTTCTTCTTCTTCTTCTTCTTCTTCTTCTTCTTCTTCTTCTTCTCTTCTTCTTCTCTCCGTCTATTTCTGTTTATGTGTCTCTGTTTTTGTGTCTCTCTGTCTCTGACTCTGTCTGTATGTCTCTCTGTCTCTGTCTCTGTCTCTGTCTGTCTGTCTGTCTCTCTCTGACCCTGTCTCTGTCAGCCAAACTCTCCGTCTTTCTATCTCTGAGTGTGCCTCTGTCTGCCTAGTTGCCACTGCGTCTTTCGCTCTGCTGCTAAATTTTGCCCTGAAACTATTTCCACAGGGCATATCGCCAACTGATCGCTAATTGCTTTGATAGGCTCCGACATCCAACAGCAGCCAAGCCATGCACCGCTGCAAATCGCGACTTCTTCAGCCAATAAGTAGGTAAGTCAGTGACCAACTGAACCATGTCGTTTCCTATGAAGATAGTTTCCATATTATAACAGACCCATGACTGACCTAACCAACCGTGTCCTTAAAGTAGATCAGCAAAAGCATTCATGCATGGAATCAATCTAAAAAAATACTGTGCTTCTGGCGGCTTGAAATAACTAATATGGGTTATAAATGTTTAATAGTCCATCAATACATATACATTATGTGCCCCTGTCTTTATATATATATATATATATATATACATATATATATACACTGTGTCCGGAAATAAAGGGAACCCTTTTGTAAAAAATGAAAATAATTAGTAAATGTGCTTCGATTTTCAAAATTTCAAATCTGTTTTAATCCTGACATAATTATCAACAAATTTTGTAATTTATGAACGGTCTCCGCTAAAAATTACGTCATAGTGACGTCGCTAAATTAGAAATTTAAACAAGCTGTTAGAAATTGGCTATCAGCCAAGAAGACAAAATTACCATAAGATTTGTACGGAAAAACAAAAATTTCGGACACTTTGAACAAACCTTCTACCATAATATCATTCAAGTATAAAAATAAAATTCAACCGCAATGTATTATTGATAAATAACATTTCAAAATAATTGACATTTTTAAGGCAAATGTTAGGTGCCTTCTTCCGTAACTTTGAATTCTGATGCAAATGACGTCATTATGACGTCATTGATGGATACCCAAACTTTATATTTTCAAAACTTTTAGGTAAATGTGTCAGGATTAAAAAAATTTTGGAATTTTGAAAATCGAAGCACATTTACTAATTATTTTTATTATTTACAAAAGGGTTCCCTTTATTTCCGGACACAGTGTATATACATAAAGACATACATACATATATAGATATATAAACATATATTTATGTATATATCTACATATATTTGTGCGATGTCTTCAATACATGTGCAATGCGGTAGCCGATTGGTTAGAGCTGCCATGAGGAGAGTACGCGGGTTCGATCCTCCCTAAGATGGTTACTGTGTGGGGACCTTGAGTAGGGCTTTCACTCACAATTGCTCAGCGCCGTGCATTAATGTTTAGTCATTAGATGTTGGCGCTTATTAAATGTCGAAATAATAATAAAAATAACAATAGTAATAAAATACAATATATATATAAATTATATGTGTTGAAATAAAATAAAAATAACAATAGTAATAAATGCAATATATATATATATATATATATATATATATATAAAATATATATTATAATAATGTACTCAAAAGATTAGATATAGTGTAATGCACATCACTAAATATAATATGAACTTGAAGCAAAATTTCTACATAATTATTATATATGCATATATTTTATCCGTGAATGATATAATTATTATCTGTATGTCAAACTACCTAACGACCACATCTGCGAAGCGAAGCTTAAGGTAAGAAAGGAAAGCACAGAAAGAAAGCAGGTTAAGCTGGGCTTGTGTAGCAAAGATTGTCATGGCAACAATCGTCCGCATGCAACGTCAGAAATCAACTCAATTTATGGACAGCATTGAGTGCTGTCGACTGATGTGGGATGAGGATGGAGGATGAGGAGTAAGACGACGAGGAAGAAAAATTGGAGGAGTGAGAGAAAGAGGCGATGTGCAGTGAGGATAAGGACGATGAGGTGGAGGAGGAGGGGAGTTGGAAGACGTTAACGACGTGGAGGATGAGGAGGAAGACGAATACGACGAGGATGGGATGGAAATCCGGAAGCTGAGAAAGAACAGGAAGCGGAAATGAAGATGAAGCCGACGGAGAAGCAAGATCGTAAAGATAAGAGCAAGAAGTAAGAGGAGAAAAAAGAAGAAAAAGAGAATGAGGAGGAAGAGTAAGAGGGAGTGGAGAAGAAGGAAGAGGAAGAAACGAGGAAGAGAAGAAGGAAGAGGAAGAGGAGGAGGGAGTGGAGATGAAGAAAGAGGAGGAGGAGAGGATAAGAAGGAAGAGGAAGAGGAAGAAGGAGTGGAGAAGAAGGAAGAGGTCGAAGGTGTAGAGAAGAAGTGGAGAAGGAGGGAGTGAAGAAGGAGGGAGAGGATACGAAAGGAGAGGAGAAAGAGGAGGTGGGAACGTAAGCGAGGAGGAGGAAATGCAGGGCTGAGGCTGGCGTCGAACTAAGTCAGAGGAGATGAAAGATTGAAGACATGCAAGTCATTTCGACGCCATTATGTGCCATCGACAGACGACGACTGCGACCAGGTCTAGGTTAGTCTCAGATACGGAGGCTGAGGAAACAGCGAGGCAGAGTCACGGATGTTGCGACGGATGCTATCATCCAACTCTCTCCTCCAATCATCCGTCCGCACTCCAAACCATTTACGTTCATCTACCCGTCTTTTGACTTGTCTATATTATATCTACCTACCTACCTATCTACCTATCTATCTGTCTTTCTGTCTGTCTATCTCTGTCTGTGTCTGTCTGTGTCTGTCTGTCTGTCTGTTTCTGTATGTCTGTCTGTCTATCTGTCTGTCTGTCTGTCTGTCTGTCTCTCTGTCTGTCTGTATGTCTGTCTGTCTGTATGTCTGTCTGTCTGTCCATGTATTGGTGATTGTACCTAGATTTGGGGCGGAGACAGGGCGCAGATATGGGATCAGAGACAGGCAGAGACAACGACAGGTACAGAGGCTAAGACAGGCATACACCTGGAGAGACTGCGAAACATACAGAAGTGGAACCAAAGAGACTTTTGACCAACGCACTAAGACTCTGCATGATGAAAAGATGGGCGATGATTGAATTCGGTTGATTGGTTCGACCCTTCTTCGCTCGAATGAACACCAACGACCCCCCCCCGCACCCCGACCCCACCACGACAGAGAATGTCAGAATGGAGGTATTGTATGTAAGCACATCAGGTAGTAATCCTCATCTACCTAGCCCAGCTATGAGAGAATGTCAGGTATAAATAATCATTTACCTATCTACCTACCTATAACAGAATATCAGAATAAGTCGTTACTTGTTCTTATCAGGCTGTTGGCGTCGACAGAATTAGTTTAGCATGATACAGCTACCTCCTTTAATATGATGAAAAATAATACAGAAACTCTCTTCTGCTTTCGCTTAATAATAATAATATTCTTAGTAATTTTCCATATATTACATTTAAAAGATATGTGTATTTAGTTTGAACAGTTCTCAACGTTGTTATAGCATAACGCAATCCCATTATAGCCTACTAATACAAAATGGAAGAGCAGCACCATCAAGATGACGACAAAGATGAGGGTCCTCAACACCACGATCTTCAGCACAGCGCTTTACGGCTGCGAGACATGGGTATACACTGCCTCGATAAAAAGAAGGATCCTGGCATTCGAGAACAAATGCTACAGAAAGATCCTACGAATAAAATGGACGCAGAGAATAACCAACGAGGAGATATTTCGGCGAGTGGACAGAGCAGAGACGATCTTACAGAAAGCTATGAGGCGTAAACTGGGGTTTTTCGGGCATATCGCTAGAATGACGGACGACAGAAAACTTAAGACTCTGGTTTTCGGAATAATGGATGGAACTAACAAGAAAGGTAGACCACATCGGGAATGGAGGGAGGACATAGAGGACTGGTGCGGTGACTCACTACAGAAACTGTTTCATCTGGCTCAGGACAGACGAGGCTGGAGGAGGAAGACGAAGCTGACATTGGACGCCTACGAGCATGCTCATGGTGACTGATGATGATGATGAATACAAAACGGTCAAAACCCTTCGTCGGCTTGTACTTATAGGGCGAGAATTACATTTAAAAGAGGTGTGTAATTATTTGAAAATTTATCAACGATTCTATTGCATAACACAGTAGCCCATAGGTATAATGCAGAACCATTCTTCCGTTTTCACATATAGGACAAATATTAGACTTAAAATAGCTGTGTAATTATTTCAAAGGTTCTCAACGTTCGTATGGTATCATACAGCTACCGAATATAATTATATGTCCGGCGATTAGTTAGTTAGTTGGTGTATTATAGATATTGTGTCATAACAAAGATGATTAGAGTCCCCCTCCTTCCTTTCCAGCCTTGGGAGTTGGCACTTGCACTACTAGAGTACGTGCAGTATCGGAATGGATCCAGAAATTAACGACATCTTATGGCAATAAAGGCCGTTGACGCTAACAAAAGTTATTTTGGCTTAATACATCGACCTTACTCTACCTTTCCAACTCTCGACTGATGGTTAATTTAACTACACCCTACGCCAAAGGACCTAAGGTATCAAAGGCCTTTGACGTCGATTGGAAGATATTTTTGAAAAGCTTGAAGAGTTCATTTGGATTAATACAGCTCTTGGAATTCTCACACATCGACTAAAGTCAGTAAGCTTCCTGTGTTTGGCGACATCTTATGACGCTGAGGTCGACTGTGCCTTACCTTACAGGTATTTATTACCTCTCAGTTTGGACTGTATCCAACAGTTTGACGACTTTTAATGGCATAAAAGGCCGATAACGTTCATAGGAAACATTTAGTTTACATGCTACTTCAGCGCATCATAGTTCAACCCTGGCTTACTCAGCAAATATGCCAGATTCCACGTAGCGATGGAAACGATCAGAGGTTAACTTATTGGGACTAGTCAAAACACTTTAAAGGTGTTTTATTTGAAGTTCATATTAAAGCTAAATGGTTCAGTTCTTTATTACGAAATTGTTATTATTATTATTTTTATAGTGAATTTGCAAATTAAAAAGTCCCAATATTTTATATTTAATAAGTTTTTATATTTTAATCGTATATATATATTTATTTATTTATTTACACATATAATAATAATAATAATAATAATAATAATAATAATAACAATAATAATAATAATAATAATAATAATAATAATAATAATAATAATAATAATAATAACATTCCCAGAGCCTCCAGACGACGAGGCTTGATTTTCCGGATGTTACATTAATCAATATTGAAGTCCCTGAGGGATCCTGTATACCTCGGGGCAAAAAAAATAATAATAATAACAATTACAATAATAATAATAAAAATAATAATAATAATAATAATAATAATAATAATAATAATAATAATAATAATAATAATAATAATAATAATAATAATAATAATACAACAACAACAACAACAACAATGATAATATTAAATTCATAATAGACATTGGTACCTTTATGTCTAAGTATGAATTTCTTCTTAAACACCTTTTAAATAGATTACTGGCATTGTATAATAACCCATTTAAGCACCGTTTTGATTGTTTAAGAGTCTTAAGACAATGCTGACTTGTACGAACGGCGAGAACTCAACATTTTCTACCAACGTTAAAGGCATTTGTTGCCACAAACTGTCGGATCCATCCAGATCGAAATCAATTCCGCCACTGCCCGTTTACTCTGGTAGTGCCAGTCCCAAAAACCGGATAAAGGTGCAGGACGAAGTCAACTGCTCTGGCAGCCACAAAATGTCGTTTAACTCAGCAAATTACAGCTACTACAGTACAGCCCAGCACGACTCCTTCCTTCATCATGCAGTCAAACTCCGCGGTTTACCAGTAGTCATCCGCTCCTTTATTCTACCCTTCACTGTTGTTCACAGAAGCTGTCATTAAGAACATACGCCCTATATGTCGAAAACACACGGATTAATCGAGCATTTCGTAGCAGCCACGTTTGAACATTGTTGCATGCAAATTCAAAGATTTCGATGAATTAAAATTTATTCTCCTATCTTTGAGGAAAACCTAAGTAAGCGATAATGTTTTCGAGAATATAAATAAACAATTTGATACAAAGAAACGTGTGTCTAATTGTCCAACTGCTGTAGTTTTTCGGCTACAGCAATTGAACAATAGACACCCGTTTAAATGCATCACAGTCTTTATTTATTCTATTTGAACGACTATTAGTTATCTGGTTACCTTGTGCTTTTAAGCAATGAACACTAATGACATTACAAATTCAGTTCTGAAATTCTGACACCTTTAAATGGTGTCTTCCAGATGTTATAACTTCATTGTACTGTACTGTGTATGATCTGAATTGTCGTCGACGGCCTTTGATGTCATAGGACGACGTTAAACTGTGGAATAATAATTATAATAAAAAATTACTTATCTGTCCCGTGCCATCCAACACATTGGTTTTATTAGATGGGGTTGACCTCAAATGACCCGGAAACCACAACTCTTGTGTTAAGCAATAGAAACTATTATTATTTATAAAATCTAACTCGCCACTGCCCCTACACTGGTAGTGCCAGACCCAAGCCTAGCTAAAGCAGGAGGGCGACCTAATCATCGTTATGAAACAACGCCGTTAAGCAACAACGAACTAGTCAATAATTATATAAAATTGGAGTCTTACATATATCGTATGGGTTCGCGCTGGCCAGCTAGTTGTTCGAAATAACGGTCAAGGTACCAGATTGCTCGTCGAACCAAACTGGTAAAGCTTTGTTCGCTTAGTAGTACTGTCTTTTCTACGGGTATGAGTTGGTTGGATATTGCTTAAGATCGGCAGCCATGACTGCTGGATTGAGCACAGCGTTCCTCAGATAATGCCCGCTTACGCATGGAGAGGGACATCAGCCAGCCGTGTGTGGTACGAGGTAAAATAGAACAATAATACACTCCAATGCAATACAACTGTGTTTTATTTGCCCTCCTGCAAAAGTTCAAAGTGCACAGAAGACTATAACACAGAACGTCGATGGCTCTGAGTAATTGTGAGCGAAGGGCTTACTCAAGGTCCTTACTACAGTGAGCGTTTGAGAGGAGGACTGAGCCCTTACTCTTAGTGTTACAAGGCGAGCGTTCTAGCCAATCGAAGTCATCATCATTCCAGAGTTTAACGACATCTTGTGGCTGCCAGGGTCTTTGACGTCTCCTAAAAACAAAGCTATTGTGTATCAATTCATGTTCTCTTGTATGGATATTGTTCGTTGCAGTCGTTCTTTTGTTTGAGTTGCTTCTCGTTCTTGGAGCTCTCAATGTATCGATCCAGCAAAAGCGTCTAATTCCTATAAAGCATCAGCTAACGCACTTTAAGGGTGTCTAAGAGAACGCGCCAAACAAATGCCCATCGTTTCCACACACATAAAACATCGGGTGACAACATATTAAAGGTGTCAACAGAGAACGCTCTAACGAATTTCCCACCGTGACCCTTGCGGCGTTAAATTACATAATATATATATATATATATATATATATATATATTATGTAATTTAACGCCGCAAGGGTCACGGTGACCCTTGCGGCGTTAAATTACGGTTAAATTACGGTGACCCTTGCGGCGTTAAATTACATAATATATATATATACAAATAATAATATATATATATATATATATATATTTTATTATTATTATAAAAGCATCGATATTGTTTGGAATGGTTTAGAAACGTTGAGATGGTCGCTCCTCGGCTCCGGGCAGCATCGACATAGTGCCCCGGAAGGCGACCTCGTTGAACCGCTGAATTGTCACCGAGAGGCGCTGAAACAGGAAACTCGACTCGCGTATGTCTCCGGTGACCCCGGATAGGCGACGGCACATCTCGGTGATGAAGGCGAGGCCTTCTCTGTTGAGGGGGCCAAGGGTGTCCATGGCGACTGGGAGGAAATGTATCTGCTCTGTAACTCTGCGTATTTGGCGCATTTTCTTGTAGCAGCCAGCTATTATTATTATTATTATTATTATTATTATTATTATTATTATTATTATTATTATTATTATTATTATTATTATTATTATTATTATTATTATTATTATTATTATTTATTTATTTATTTATTTATTTTATTTTTTATTTTTTGCCCCGAGGTATACAGGATCCCTCAGGGACTTCAACATTATTTACAGAGTAGATTTGTCCGGAATGGGCCCAATTTATTATTATTATTATTATTATTATTATTATTATTATTATTATTATTATTATTATTATTATTATTATTATTATTATTATTATTGTTATTGTTCTTGTTGTTGTTGTTGTCGTTTTTGTTGTTGTTGTTGTTGTTGTTGTTGTTGTTGTTGTTACTGTTGTTGTTATATTTATTGTTGCTTGTAAATTTGTTGTCAGGGTTTAGTGAAATTTATTTCGCCATTTAAAAACGTTATAAGGTGTCTAAGTAGACTATTTAAATATAGCAGATTTTACATGAGTTCTAATAATAATAATGATGATAATAAATTCATACTAAATCATTGATACATTTATGTCGAAGTAAGAAGTTCTTCGTAGACACCTATTGAATAGAGAACTGAAATTTGTATATTATTCCATAAAAGAGCGTTTCAGTTGCTTGCGTCCAAGGTACAGAAAGACGAAAACCGTTGATATAACTTTGTGCCATCGTCATAAACTGTTGGATCGATCAAGGTTGAAATCAACTCCGCCTGTGGCCGTGTACTTCGGTAGCGCCAGTCCATAGCATGGATAAATATGGAGGTGGACGTCAGCTGCTCTGGCAGCCACACATTTCGTTAAACTCTGGAAATTACAGCTACTGCAGTACAGCCAGCACGACTCCTTCCTTCATCATGCAGTCAAACTCCGTACGTATACCTCGGTTTATCTCTAGTCATCCGGTCCCTTATTCTACCGTCAGTTGTTGTTCACAGGATCGCAGGGTCGTGAAGTACATACGGATTATATGTCGAATACGAGGTTGACTAATCGAGCAATTCGTACCATCCACGTTCCTACCGTACGGCCTTTTCCATCGAGCGACGCACACAGGGAGCCTACGTGTTTCCCCCAACTGTCTTCTCCAACATGGCATCGGTTCAAGCGCACTTTCCATCGTAAATCGTTTACCGAAGTAACGGCGAGACTTACACGTAGCACATCTGACGCTATAACCAAGTTTCCGCACGAGCGATTAGCCAAAAGCCATCCATTCTCGGTTCCATAAACAGTTCCTGCATGGAATCCAGTGCAGGCCAGCTGCGTCGAAAAATCTCTCTAAGACGGAAGAATACGAAATGGAGATTACACGCCAAACGCTCACTGTTTGAGATCAACGAACGCCCATGGATCATTTAACGTATCATATTATGCTTATGGAACGCTCGTTTGGGAGACTCTTAAAAGGCATTCTGTACATTCAAACCAGATGCAACATATCCGCTTATTTATGTCATCTGAAATGCATCGGAACGGGGTCAGTCCGAAGGAGAGAGAGGGGGAATATTTTATGGGGCTAACAACTCACACTTGCTTGACACGTTCATTTTCATAAAATAAGCTTTGCGAGCAATAAAACGTTTATTGCAAGACCCTCGCATAAAGCTTTATTTCTGACGACCTGTGTTGCGTCTTCGCGAAGGCTTGCATAGAAATGGCTGCGCAGGCAACTATACGCATATATATTTCTATATATGCGTATATATAACGCATATATATTTATATATATGCGTATATATATGTGTGCTAGTAAATATATATATGCAGAGTGTGTTCAGTCTGTGTGTATATATTCATGTAAAATACCCGCTTTACTGAGTAGAAATCGCCAGAATTCTGGCGAACAGATACAGGCGCTTGAACTCATGACCTAAGAATAGAGCAAGGTTGAATTTGCATGCACGTTCTGACATCTGTCTGGCTCACCGTCGCCGATTGATTAGTGCGTTCTCTTTAGACACCTTTGAAATGTGGTCACCGGTATTATATAAACATGGGGCACAATGGGCACAGTAGCCAATTGATTAGCTCACTCTCTGTAGACACCTGTAGACACTCGACGCTATTTTAAGGTAGGGACACCGTGGCTGATTGCTACAACGTTCAGAATGTCGCAAACCGACGCTATAAGAGTGGAACACAGTGGGCGATTAGTTAGCGCGTTCTGTTAGACACCTTTAAAGTGTGTTATCCGATGCTTTATATAAGAGTCACGATCGCTTGATCCATGGATCGACCACCCTGCAACAGAGACGTAACTCAAACAAAAGAACGATCTCCAACGAACAATCTGCATCAAGAACACGAACTGAAACGCAATAGCTTTGTTTTAAAAGGCGTCAAAGATGTCGTTAAACTATGAAATGATGATTGGTTAGAACGCTCGCCTTGTGACACGAAGAGTACGGGTTTGAGCCTCCTCTGAAACGGTTACTGCAGTAAGGACCTTGAGTAAGCCTTTCGCTCACAATTGCTCAGAGCCATCGACGTTCTGTCGTATGGACATGTGGGCACTTTTGAATTTTTGAAGGAGGGCGATATGAAACACAGTTGTATTGCATTGTATTGTTTTATTGTTGTATTTTACCTTGTACCACCTACGGCTAGCCGATGTTCCTCTCCACGCGTTCATGCGCATTATCTGTGGAACACTGCGACCAACCCACCTATTATGGCTTCTGATGCTAGGCAATATCGAATCGACTCGTATCCGTAGAAAAGACGATACTGCAAGTCAGCTGAAACCTCTGAGCGAACGAAGATTTACCAGTTTGGTTCGACGAACAATCTGGTACCTTGACCGTTATTTCGAACAACTAGCTGGCCGGCGCAAACCCATACGATATAATAAGACTCCAATTTTATATAAATAATTGATTGGTTCGTTGTTGTTTAACGGCACTGTTTCATAACGATGACTAACTTCGCCCTCCTTCTCTAGCCAGGTTTGGATCTGGCACTACCAGAGTATGGGCAGTGGCGGAGTTATATTTTATAAATAATAGTAGTCTCTATTGCCTAAAACAGCAGTTGTGGTTTCCGGGTCCGTTGACGTCACCATATCAAATGAAATGAAACTGTGGCACGGAGATAAACAATTATCGTTCAAATGGAATAAATAAAGACTGTGATGCGTTAAAACGGGTGTTTGTTTATTTATTTATTTATTTTATTCCGGATATTTCTATAGCGCCTCTCGAAGTCAACTTCTTTATTATTTGAAATCGACAAACGCAGTAAGATTACACTGAGACATGACAGTACAATTATCAGTATCTTAACTAAACACACATGATGGCAGCCGTACAAGACGCCCGTCCGAGGGTGGGTTGCGGGAATCGAACCACGTAATGCTGCTCTACTGCTGCTCTCCTGGCCATGAGTGTTACCATTACTCTATCCCCCTTCCCATTAAGATAAAAGTTGGAATATATATATATCACTTACTTAGCCCCTATATGTTTTCATTCAGTTTGAATGCGCCTATGACATGTTACACGTACACTATTAAGAAAAATTGCAAACTAAGGGGGCAAAGGAAAACATTTAATATTGGTAAGAAACTTTTCTGTCTAATACAACTTTCCAGGTTAAAGTTGGGACCTCCCTACCTGATAAATTTATATTGTGGCAGTCTAGGTCTGTCAGGTATATCCAACACCTATGTGTTTCAAGTTTGAAGTGCGCTATATAATTCAGCTGGCGTTGGAAGCTGCTGATTGGTAGTCGTAGGTCAAGTGACCGCCATCTGCTTCTTTTTAGTTCGACCATTGTTCTCGAAGAGGCTGCACGTTCGTGCATTACCATTCCGATCTTTATCCTTGAAAATTTGAAGAAATTACCTTTAGAACTGTCTGGGAATCCAAACCGAATCCTAGTGCGGCGTCTCTTGGGACACCGCCACTCTCCCTCCGAGAGTCACGTAGACCACTTGATGCCATCTGTTAAGTACCCATCCGGAAGTAGATAATGAGCCAGTGACTGTAAACCTTGGCCTTCCTCCTTTGAGATGTAGCGAGCGCCTACGAGTTAAACTACCCGTGTTTTATGGAACTGATCGTGCCCGCTACGGCATGGTATCTCCCTCTTCTTACACGAACCCCAGACATATTAGAGTTGAAACCCATTGTTCACATTTTGTTGAACCGCCATTAATAGTAATCATTGTTATTTAATGCCTGGACTATCCTTAGGCTTAGTGCCGAATGTAAATATAAGTTCTCTGCTGTGATTGGTGGCGTTTTGAAGACGCGTGATTGGTTAAGCTAAAAATAGCTCATATAAACAGCCTGGCATTTAGACGCAAGTTTAGATAATGATTCGCTGCGACCACGAGTTAACTTATTGAGACTTATTAATCCATTATAAAGGTGTCGAAGCTGAAGTTCAAAATCTTAATCTTCTTTTTCGTTTAATATCTTCAAACTGAGAATTACGCAGTATAATTATAAATCAGTATGAACGGATGATCACAAGTTATTACAGGAGTCGAATTTTAACTGTCTACGGCAGCCAATGCAAGGCGCCCAACACGTCCTTCATCTCATTTTCACAAACGCGCATCTCGCTAATGATAGGCTGAGTGGACCTCGAGAGGGTTACGGGAGGCGATCCCGCTACCTACTGCACTTCACGCCAGTGATGTTACCACTACTGTATGGACCCCCTGAAGCTAAATGTATTATTATTATTATTATTATTATTATTATTATTATTATTATTATTATTATTATTATTATTATTATTATTATTATTATTATTATTATTATTATTATTATTATTATTATTATTATTATTATTACTATTATCATTACTATTAGTATTATTATTATTATTATTATTATTATTATTATTATTATTATTATTATTATTACTATTATTATTATCATTATTATTATTATTATTATTATTATTATTATTATTATTATTATTATTATTATTATTATTATTAGTAGTAGTAGTAGTAGTAGTAGTAGTAGTAGTAGTAGTAGTATTGTTATTTTTATTTTTATTGTTGCTTGCAAACTTTTCTTTCAGTGATTTGACAAGAGATTCAATAGCGTGAAATCGCGTTTAGTTCAATAATCATTTATTTCGACAAGTAAACACTTTTAAAGGTGTCTAAGTAGACTTTAAATATAGCAGATTTTACAAAAGTTCAAATGATAATGATGATAAAAATAATTTCCTATTAAATCATTGATTCCATTAATTTCGAAGTATGAAGTTCTTCTTAGACACCTTTTAAATAGATTACTAGAATATTATATTACTCCATTTCAGAAGCGTTTCAGTAGTATTTAAAGGGCTAATATGCTTATCGACTCAATCGAACTCCGCACCTATCCATTTAAGTAGCTCGACGTCAACTGCCCTGGCAGCCATAAAATGCCGTTTAACTCTGGAATCTATAGCTATTAAAAAAGATGGACTACCACCACCTGTCAATCATCGGCCTCTCAACAACCTGCCAAACACGGAAAATGCGACGAGACAACCAAAAGAAAGAAAGAAAGAAAGAAAAAAGAAAGAAAGAAAAAAGAAAGAAAGAAACTGATGACAGAAAGTTATGCGAATATGAACTGAAATAGCCTATATAAAAACTTTAAAGACGTCAACGGCCTTTGTAGTCATAAGATGTCGTTAAACTTTGGAATAATAAGTTTAAGTAGTTTGTGTCCAAGTTAGGCCTATAAGCTTACGTTTCAGAACGATGAGAACCGTTGATAAAATTTTCTGCCAACGTCAGCGGTCTATAAACTGTTGGATCCATCCAGGTCAAAATCAACTCCGCCTTTGCTCTTGTACTTTGGTAGCTCCAGTCCATAGCATGGATAAATGTGGAGCTCGACGTCAACTGCCCTGGAAGCCATAAAATGCAGTTTAACTCTGGAATCTATAGCTACTACAGTCCAGCACAACTCCTTCTTTCATTATGCAATCGAACTTCGCACCTATCTCGGTTTACCTCTACTCATCCGGTCCCTTATTCTACCGTCAATTGTTGTTCACAGGATCGCAGTGTCATTAAGTACATACGGCTTATATGTCTAAAACGAACTGATTAATCGAGCATTTCGTAGCCACAACGTTCCCTACCGTACGGCCTTTTCCATTGACCGACGCACATAGGGAGCCTACGTGTTTCCCCAAACCGTCTTCTCCCGCATGACATAGGTTCAAACGCACTTTCCATCGTAAATCGTTTACCGAAGCAACGGCGAGACTTACACGTAGCACATCTGACGCTATGACAGAGTTTCCGCACGAGCGATTAGCCGAAAGCCATATATTCTCGGTCCCATAAACAGTTCCTGCATGGAATCCAGTGCAGGCCAGCTGTGTCTAAAAATCTCTCTAAGACGGAAGAATAAGAAATGGAGATTACACGCCAAACGCTCACTGTTTGAGATCAACGAACGCTCATGGATCATTTAACGTATCATATTATGCTTATCGAACGCTCGTTTGGGAGACTCTTAAAAGGCATTCTGTACATTCAAACCAGATGCAACATATCCGCTTATTTATGTTTCTTCTGAAATGCATCGGAACGGGATCCGTCCGAAGCGAATGAGCCTCAGAGAGGGGAATATTTTATGGGGCTAACAACTCACACTTACTTGACACGTTCATTTTCATAAAATAAGCTTTGCGAGCAATTAAACGTTTATTGCAAGACCCTCACATAAAGCTTTATTTCTGACGCCCTGTGTTGCATCTTCGCGAAAGATTGCAATGGAATGGCTGCGCAGACAAGTATACGCAAAACGGAGAGGTGAACATGTAAAAACCAAAGCCACGAAGCTCAAATGAGAACAATTCATGATTGCTGAAAGAAACGAGAAAAGAAAGAACTGCTCTAAAGACTGTTCTCTTTCGCCGGGATTGGGCCGGGAGCGCCTCTGAATAGTTTTCCTGAACGGGTGCTATATGAATGCTTATATATATATATATATATATATATATATATATATATATATATATATATATATATATATATATATATATATATATATATATATATATATATATATATATATATATATATATATATATATATATATATATATATATATATATATATATATATATATATATATATATATATATATATATATATATTATTCAACCTTGGGCTAGTCTCAGGTCATGAGTTTAAGCGTCCGTTTCTGTTCACGATAATTCTGGCGATCTTTGCTCAGTATATGGTGTATACTGAGGATATGTATATATATTATATATATTATATATTATATATATATTATATATATTATATATATTATATATTATATATATATATATATATATTATATATTATATATTATATTTATATATATATATATGCACACTGAGCAAAGCCCAAGGTTGAATTTGCATGCACGTTATGACATCTGTGAGACACAGACTCACAGTAGCTGATTAATTAGCGCGTTCACTTTAGACACCTTTAAAATGTTGTCACACGATGCTATATAAGCAGTGGACACAGTGGGCGATTAGTAACCACGTTTTCTTAGAAACCTTTAAAATGTGGCAAACCGATGATATATATAAGCATGAGACACATTAACTTTTTGGTTAATGTCCAGCTTCTGGAAAAGATGCATGCTAAAAAAGAATGCTTTTCAACGATTGATCTCTAAAGCAACAAGTACTATGATGATCTCAAACAGTGAGCGTTTGGCGTGTAATCTCCATTTCGTATTCTTCCGTCTTAGAGAGATTTTTCGACGCAGCTGGCATGCACTAGCTTCCATCCACGAGCTGTTTATGGGACCGAAAAATGGATGGCTTTTGGCTAATCGCTCGTGCGGAAACTTGGTTATAGCGTCAGATGTGCTACGTGTAAGTCCAAACGCATTGTCTCAGGAACACTGCGCCCAACCCAGCTGTCATGGCTGCTGTTCATAAGCAATACTTATTTAGTTGCCTCCATTGTCTGACAATATCACCTCTGCCGTGCTCCATCCGGTCTACGCGAGCTCTCTTCTCGCACCTCTGCTCCACCTGGTCACTCCTCTCTTCGCTCTGCCACCCGTGGTGACCTCTCTGTTCCTTTCGCACGCACCGCTACGATGCCGCAGCGCGCTTTCTCCGTCGTTGGACCCATAATTGGGAATGGACTTCCTCCTGAGCTGCGGTCTCTTCCTCGAGACTCGTCCACCGCTTTCTTCTCTGCTCTAAAGACTGTTCTCTTTCGCCGGGATTGGGCCGGGAGCGCCTCTGAATAGTTTTCCTGAACGGGCGCTATATGAATGATTGATTGATTGATTGATTTATTTATTGATTGACTGATTTATTTATTTATTTATTTATTGAATATCGAACCAGCTCATCTTTATAGAAGACAGTATCGCATACAGTTTATAATTACACTTGTTCAAATAGTATAAATAAAGAGTGTGGCACATTAAAACGGGTGTCTTTTGTTGAATTGCTGTATATAGCCGAAGAACTGCAGCAGCTGGACAATTAGACACCCGTTTTAACATTTCAAATTGTTTATATTATCCAAACAATTACCAAGAACTTAGTTTAATTATCCGGAAAACAGAATGATTATTGTAATACATCGAAAACTTTAAAGACGTCAACGGCCTTTTGTAGCTAAAAGATGCCGTTAAAAATTGGAATACATACATCATTTACGCATATGTTTTCATTGATTTTGAACAAGCCTATGACATGTTACACATACCTGCACTATTAAGAAAATTGTAAAATATGGTGATAAAGGCAGTCTTGTTGTCCTCGAGACCAACGTCTTGGTCTCGAGTGCACTGGAGTTCGTTTTAAAAGTCTTGGTCTTGGACTTGAGGCAAAAAGTCTTGGTCTTTCTCTTGAGGTTCAAAGTCTTGGTATTGAGGCTCAAAGTCTTGGTCTTGGCCTTGCAAGACCACAACCACTCGACTGTTAATATGAACAGTCATTTAACAGAAAGCAAGAATTTTAAACATTTATCAGATAATTGCTAATCCAGTTGCTTGTTCTCGGTCTTGAGGTTCAAAGTCTTGGTGTTGGTCTTGAGGCTCAAAGTCTTGGTCTTGGTCTTGCAACACCAAAACTAAGACTCGACTGTCAATATGAACAGTCGTTTCACAGAAAGCAAGAATTTTAAACATTTATCAGACAATTACAAATACAGTCGCCATTTGTGCCATCGACAGACGACCACTGGGACGAGGTCTAGGTTAGTCTGAGATACGGAGGCTGAGGAAACAGAGGAGCAGACCCACGGATGTTGCTACAGATGCTATCATCAAACTCTCTCTCTTCCAATCATCCGTCCGCACTTCGAACCATTTACGTTCATCTACCCGTCTTTTGACTTGTCTGTCTATCTGTCTGTCTGTCTGTGTGTCTATCTATCTACCTGCCTTCCTTGCTACCCACCCACCCACCCACCTACCTACCTACCTGCCTGCCTACCTACTATCTATCTATCTATCTATCTATCTATCTATCTATCTATCTATCTATCTATCTATCTATCTATCTATCTATCTATCTATCTATCTATCTATCTATCTATCTATCTATCTATATCTATCTATCTATCTATCTATCTATCTATCTATCTATCTATCTATCTATCTATCTATCTATCTATCCATCCATCTATCCATCTATCTATCTATCTGTCTGTCTGTCTGTCTGTCTGTCTGTCTGTCTGTCTGTCTGTCTGTCTGTCTATCCATCTATCTATCTATCTATTTATCAATCTATATATCTGTTTGTCTGTCTCTCTATCTATTTGCATGTCTCTCCGTCTTTCTTTCTGTCTTTCTGTCTGTCTCTATATGTCTGTGTCTGTCTGAGTGTTTGTCTGTGTCTGTCTGTGTCTGTCTTTCTGTGTCTGTCTGTCTGTCTGTCTCTGTCTGTCTGTCTGTCTGTCTGTCTGTCTGTCTGTCTGTCTGTCTGTCTGTCTGTCTGTCTGTCTGTCCATGCATTTGTGATTGTACCTAGATTTCGGTCGTAGACAGGGCACAGACATGGGTTCTGAGACAGGCAGAGACACGACAGATACAGAGGCTAAGAATGGCATACACCTGAAGAGACTGCGAAACATACAGAAGTGGAACTGAAGAGACTTTTAACCAACGCACTAAGACTCTGCATGATGAAAAGATGTGCGATGATTGAATTCGGTTGATTGGTTCGACCCTTCTTCGCTCGAATGGACAGTATTGGACACTGATGTTCTTCTCCCACAACGGAGAATGTCAGAATGTAGTTATTATATGTAACCGCATCAGGTAGTAATCCTCATCTACCTAGCCCAGATATGAGAGAATGTCAGGTATAAATATAATCATTTACCCATCTACCTACCTATAACAGAATGTCAGAATAAGTCATTACTAATTCTTATCAGGCTGTTGACGTCGACAGAATAAGTTTATCATGATACAGCTACCTCCTTTAATATGATGAAAAATAATACAGAAGCTCTCTTCTGCTTTCGCTTAATAATAACAACATTCTGAATAATTTTCAGAATATTACATGTTAAGGAGGAATGTAATTATGTTGGACAGTTTTCATCGTTCGTATCGCATAGCAACCTGTCAATAGCGCGTCAATACAGAAAAAGTTTTCGGCTTTAACTTATCGGACGAATATTAGCCTTAAAAGAGGTGTGTAATTATTTGAAAACTTCTCAACGTTCGTGTGGTATATCATACAGCTACCGAATATACTTATATGTCCGGTGATTAGTTAGTTAGTTGGTGTTTTAATGACACTGTGCCATAACAAAGATGATTAAAGTTCCCCTCCTTTTTCCAGCCTTGGCACTTGCACTACCAGAGTACGTTCAGTGGCGGAATGGATCCAGAAATTAACGACATCGTATGGCAACAAAGGCCGTTGATGTCGACATAAATTATTTTGGCTTAATACATCGACCTTACTCTACCATTCCAACTCTCGACTGATGGTTGATTTAACAACACTCTATGCCAAAGGACTTAAGGTATCAAAGGCCTTTGACGTCGATTGGAAGATATTTTTGAAAAGCTTGAAGAGTTCATTTGGATTAATACAGCTCTTGGAATTCTCACACATCGACTAAAGTCAGTAAACTTACTGTGCTGGACGACATCTTATGACGCTGACGTCGACTGTGCCTTACCTTAGAGTTATTTATTACCTCTCAGCTTGGACTGTATCCAACAGTTTGACGACTTTTAGTGGCATAAAAGGCCGATAACGTGCGTAGGAAACATTTAGTTTAGATTCTTCTACAGCTCATCATAGTAAGACCCTGGCTAACTCAGCAAATATAGCGGATTCCAGGTAGCGATGATGGATGGATCCAGAGTTTAACGACATCTTATGGCAACAAAGGCCGTTGACGTCGACGGAAATTAGTTTCGCATATTACAGCTCGTTTTTTTAAATTGTTTTTTCTTGCCAAGAGATGTCGTTAAACTCTGGATCCATCCATCATCGCTACCTGGAATCCGCTATATTTGCTGAGTAAGCCAGGGTCTTACAATGATGAGCTGGAGAAGAATCTAAACTAAATGTTTCCTGTGGACGTTATCGGCTTTTTATGCCACTAGAAATCGTCAAGTGGCGATGAAAGAGATCAGAGGTCAACTTATTGGGACTGGTGAAAACACTTTAAAGGTGTCTAATTTGAGGTTCATATTAAAGCTAAACAGTGGCGGCGATCTTGTCTGAGAGGTGGGGGGGGCAAAGTCGGCCATAGTCTGGTCGATGACCTTTTTGTTGTCCAAAAAAAACATTTTCAAAAATTTTCTTTTTTGGGAATTCATCTCCACAAAATCTTGAAGACTTTTCTGCAAATTCATCTCTGAAAAAAGTTGATGACCTTTTTTTGTCATTAACCTCTTTTCGCTACTTTCTCCGCAGTGGCGCCGATATGGTCTGCTTGTGGAAAATGTTTTTCGTCCGTACACTTTTCTGGGATCTCATCTTACAAAAAATAAAAAATATAAAACCTCGTCTTCAAAAAAGTTGATGACTTTTATTTAGCCCTCCACCTACTTTCGGGACTTTTTCACAAATCATGCCTTCTAAATAACTGACGAATTCATCTACTGTGGAAAATTTCCACAGAGTTATTAAGTTCACACACTTAAGCCGTTAATGCACTGATGACGTAATTCGATTGTTAGCTGTACTTGGTGATAGTCGTGGTTGCTAGGCGGTTGCTAGGACGTAGCCCCCCGGACATGGTCCTAGGACAGTGTCCTACGGACATGGTCCCCCCGGACAGTGTCCTACGGACATGGTCCTCCCGGACACTTGAAGTGTATATAAAGGCTCGCGCAAACACACGCGGGGCTGATAATTCTGACGGGGCTGATAATTCTGACGGGGCTGATAATTCTGACGGGGTTCTTATGAAAATCATTGGTTATAGAGAGAGTCAGTCGAAGAGGGGTCAGTAAAGGAGTCGGAAACAGAGCAGAGTAGAGATATGTATGAGTAGAATAACTCTGACTGTTAAGTTAGTTTGCATCGGTGATTGCTCTGAGAAGCAGAGAACTTTAATCGAACGATTGTAATTGATCGATTGTTTTACGTTCTTCTCTGTCAAGGACAGAAGTTTTGTGGTTTCACACAAGTCTCGTTGTTTTATACGTGAGTGAAATTACATTGTGATCTTTGAACATCATTTGAATCTACGATTTGACTTTGCGTTTCTTTCAACGGCATTAAGTTCAGATTTCTCAGTCGTACAAGAAGCCGAATAGATAAGTCCTCTGGTAGACCAGGGAGGCCGAACCCCTAGAAGAAATAAAGAGATCCTTTGTAGCCCCCCTTACTTCGGCCTACTACTCGCATCCTGGTACTTTTGGTAAGAGGTCAGCTGGATAGACAAGGGGTGGTTCGCTACACTACACAGAATTTTTTGGGGACCTTTTTTCCTTCTCTTCCTTTTTTCCTTCTCTTCCACAGTTTAATTACTTTTTTCTTCAGATTTTGGGGTGGACACTTCTCCTCAAAACAACTTATCTGGTCAAAAATGCGCTGAAAACTCCTTTTCGCCCATACACACAATTGCATTTGTTGACCTTTTTTGGTGTTTCGTCAAAAATGGGGGTGTCCTATGTATGGAGTGTCCCCACACTCGCCGTCCATGAAGCTAAATGTGTCAGTGCTTTATTATGAAATTATAATTATTATTATTACTTTTAGAAAATTTGTAAATTAAAAAGTCCCAATATGTTATATTTACTAAGTTTTTATATTTTAATCGTATATATACATAGCCTATATATATACATATATAATAATAATAATAGTAATAATAATAATAATAATAATAATATTAATAATAATATTAATAATAATATTAATAATAATAATAATAATAATAATAATAATTATAACAATAATAATAATAATAATAATAATAGCTTAACTAATCTATTATTAGACAGTATCTTAGAGCCTGAGGGATCTTAAATACCTCGGGCAAAAATAAACAAAAACAAAATAATAATAATAATAATAATAATAATAATAATAATAATAATAATAATAATAATACTAAAAACCATCTGCGAAGACTAGCCATTCCAGAACAATGCCCCCCTAATTTTTGAACTCCCGAGGGATCATATGTACCTCGGGGAAAAAAAAAATAATAATAATAATAATAATTCATAATAAGCATTGGTACATTTATGTCGAAGTATATGTTGTTCTTCTTAGACACCTTTTAAATAGATTACTGGAATTGTATAATAACCCATTAAGACTCCTTTCAGTTGCTTCAAATAAGTTGCAGTTGTTACGAGCGGTCAAAACCGTTGAAATAATTTCTACCGTCAGCGGCCTTTGTTGCCATAAAATTTTCGGATCCATCCAGGTCGATATCAATTAGGCAACTACCGGGTGTACTCCGGTTGCTTAGAGTGCTTCCCTTTAACGCGGAGAGAACGGACTCGAGCCTTCTATGGAACGGTAACTGCAGAAAGGACATTGAGTAAGCCTTTCGCTCACAATTGCTCAGCGCCATCGACGTTCTGTCGTATAGTCTTGTGTGCACTTTTGAACTTTGGAAAGAGGCACTATCAAACACAGTTGTATTGTACTATTAGGTGATTCATCCACGGGCATTATCTCAGGAACACTGCACTCAACCCAGCTGTCATTGTTGCCGATCCTACAATATCGAACAAACTCATCTTCGTAGAAGAGACGGTACTGCAAGGCAACTGAGTCTTCTAGGTGAACAAAGATTTACCAGTTTGGTTCGACGAGCAATCTGGTAACTTGACCGTTATTTCGAACAACTAGCTGGCCCGCGCGAACCCATACGATATAATGTAAGACTCCAATTTTATTTAAATAATTGATTGGCTCTTTGTTGCTAAAAGGCGCTGTTTCATAACGATGATTAACGTCGCCCTCCTTCTCTAGCCAGGTTTGGGTCTGGCACTACCAGAGTTTGGGCAGTGGCGGAGTTATATTTTATAGATGATAGTACTGGGTCCGTTGACGTCACCATATCAAACGAAATGAGATTGTGGCACGGAGATAAACAATAATCGTTCAAATAGAATAAATACAGACTGTGATGCGTTAAAACGGGTGTTTGTTGTTCAACTGCTGTAGCCGAAAAATCTACAGCAGTTGGACAATTAGACACACGTTTCATTATATAAAATTGTTTAATTGTATTATTGAAAACATTATCGCTTACTTAGGTTTCACTCAAAAATAGGAGAATAAATTTTAATTAATCGAAATCTTTAAAGACCTCAACGGCCTTTGTAGCTATAACATCTCATTAAAAATTGCAATATATACATCACTTACTTATGCACAATAATATGTTTTCATTGATTTTGAATGCGCCTATGACAAGTTACGCTTACACATACCTTCTCTACTAAAAAATTGTAAACTATGGGGATAAAGGGCAACGTTTACTATTGGTAAGAAACTGTTCTGCTTAATATAGCTTTCCAGGTTAAAGTTGGGGTCTCCCTCTCTGATAAATTTATTCTGTGACAGTCTAGGTCTGTCACGTATTTCCAACACCTATGTATTTCAAGTTTGAAATGCGCTATATAATTCAGCTGGCGCTGGAAGCTGTTGATTGGTGATCGTAGGTCACGTGACCCCCTTCTGCTGTTTTTGGTTTGGCCACTGTTCTCGAAGAGGCTGGATGTTCGTGCATTACCATTCCGATCTTTAGGCTTGAAAATTTGAAGAAATTACCTTTAGAACTGTCTGGGATTCCAAAACGAATTCTAGTGCGGGGTCTCTTGAGACACCGTCGCTCTCCCTCCGAGAGTCACGTAGACCACTTGAAGCCATCTGTTAAGTACCCATCCGGAAGTAGATATTGAACCAGTGACAGTAAGCCTTGACCTTCCTCCTTTGAGACGTATATAGCGAGCGAACACGTGTTAAACTACCCGTGTTTTATGGAACTGATCGTGTCCGCTACGGCATGGTATCTCCTTCGTCTTACGGGAACCCCAGACATATCAAAGAGGTGAAACCCATTGTTCACATTTGGTTGAAATTTCATTATTAATTGTAATTTAATGACAGAACTGTTCTTAGATAATGACCGCTTTTATAACGTACTTATTGAGACTTATGAATACATTTTAGAGGTGTCTAAGCTGAAGTCCATACTGAAGATATATATATATATATATATATGTATATATATATATATATATATATATATATATATATATATATATATATATATATATATATATATATATATATATATATATATATCAATGCTACAATATTATTTATTATTATTTATTATTATTATTATTATTATTATTATTATTACTTTTAGGCTATCGTTGTTGGCAACATTTTCTTTGAGGGCTCTGACGAGAGATTAAACGGTTTGAAAGCACTGTGAGTGGAATTTATTTCGCCATTTAGACACTTTTTAAGGTGTCTAAGTAGACTGTTTAAGTTAAGCAGATTTTAGATAAGTTCTAATAATAATAATAATAATGATAACAATGATTCCATACAAAATCATTGATGCAGTTATGTCGAAGTATGAAGTTCTTCTTAGACACCTTTTAAACAGATAACTGAAATTCTATATTTTTTCCATTACGAAGCTTTTCCATAGTTAATGAGTATCTATATTACAACCATCCAACATTTGGTTCTTGGATGTCGCATATGGTTTGATTTGGTTTATGTATTGGAGTAAAATCAATATTATATTATATAGTGCTGTATTATTGTGTTGCAATAAAGGAAATATACATGTAATTGTAACTTGAATGCATTGAAATCAAACTTGAGACAATTATGCTCATATATGCTTTGTTAATTAATAAAACTTATAGTTGAATGTGTTAGATACCTGAACAATTTCTTTAAAAAAGGAACTTGGTATAACTATATGTTTCATTTAATGTGCATGATGTATGTGAAATTTATTACTATTTCATACATGATATGATTGTAGTGGCAGATATTGAACTGAGGAATAAGAAATAATCAATTAAACATTTCAAAGATAAAATAAGAATATAATGTAATAATTATAATTATATGTACTGTGCATCTGAAGTTGTTTAAATATTTCTTGCGAGTGACAATAGTTGGGAAGTACTGTTTAATTTGTATCAAAACAGTTTAGAGCTATGTGTTTTATAAATAACATTAGATATATTGCTTTAAATGATGTGACATTATTGATATTGTAAGCTTATGTTTGACACCTTTGGATGGTGTCTTTCGGACACTATAAGTTTATCGTTTTCTGTAAACTGTATTTCTAAATTGTCGTCAACGGCCTTTGGTGTCATAGGACGACGTTAAACTGTGGAATAATAATAATTTTCCATAGTTTGCTTCCAATGTAAACTTCTTTCTTAAAGAACAATGAGAACCGTTTAAATAATTTTCTACCATCGTCAACGGCATATAAACTGTTGGATCCATCCAGGTCGAAATAAACTCCGCCACTGCCCGTGTACTTTGGTAGCGCCAGTCCATAGCCTGATTGAACGAGGCTGTCGACGAGAAACAGTGCTGACCTGGCAGTCAAAAAAGTCGTTAAACACTAGAAATCACAGAGCTACTACGAGTTAAAATCCAACAATCAGAAGCAATGCCTTGTTCTTTACCTCCTGGTATTAGCCCAGTACGACTACTTCCTTCATCATGTAGTCAAACTCCGTACCTCCCTCGGCTTATCTCTAGTCACCCGCTCCTTAATTATACCCTCCAATGCTGTTCACAGGATCGCAGTGTCATTAAGTACATACGGATTATATGTCGAATACGAACTGACTAATCGAGCATTTCGCAGCATTCACGTTCCCAACCGTACGGCCTTTTCCATTGACCGACGCACATAGGGAATCTACTTGTTTCCCCAACCGTCTTCTCCACCATGGCATCGGTTCAAGCGCACTTTCCATCGTAAATCGTTTACCGAAGCAACGGCGAGACTTACACGTAGCACATCTGACGCTATAACCAAGTTTCCGCACGAGCGATTACCCAAATGCGATCCGTTCTCGGTTCCATAAACAGTTCCTGTGTGGAAGCCAGTGCAGGCCAGTTGCGTCGAAAAATCTCTCTAAGACGGAAGAATAAGAAATGGAGATTACACGCCAAACGCTCTCTGTTTGAGATCAACGAACGCCCATGGATCATTTAACGTATCATATTATGCTTATCGAACGCTCGTTTGGGAGACTCTTAAAAGGCATTCTGTACATTCAAACCAGATGCAACATATCCGCTTATTTATGTGTCTTCTGGAATGTATCGGAACGGGATCCGTCCGAAGCGTGAGAGGGGGAATATTTTATGGGGCTAACAACTCACACTTACTTGACACGTTCATTTTCATAAAATAAAGCTTTCCAAGCCATAAAACGTTTATTGCAAGACCCTCACATAAAGCTTTATTTCTGACGCCCTGTGTTGCGTCTTCGCGAAGGCTTGCATAGAAATGGCTGCGCAGGCAACTATACGCATATATATTTCTATATATGCGTATATATAACGCATATATATTTATAAATATGCGTATATATATGTGTGCTAGTAAATATATATATGCAGAGTGTGTTCAGTCTGTGTGTATATATTCATGTAAAATACCCGCTTTACTGAGTAGAAATCGCCAGAATTCTGGCGAACAGATACAGGCGCTTGAACTCATGACCTAAGAATAGAGCAAGGTTGAATTTGCATGCACGTTCTGACATCTGTCTGGCTCACCGTCGCCGATTGATTAGTGCGTTCTCTTCAGACACCTTTGAAATGTGGTCACCGGTATTATATAAACATGGGGCACAGTGGGCACAGTAGCCAATTGATTAGCTCACTCTCTGTAGACACCTGTAAAATGTTGTCACTCGACGTTATTTTAAGGTAGGGACACCGTGGCAGATTGCTACACCGTTCAGAATGTCGCAAACCGACGCTATAAGAGTGGAACACACTGGGCGATTAGTTAGCGCGTTCTGTTAGACACCTTTAAAGTGTGTTATCCGATGCTTTATAAGAGTCGCGATCGCTTGATCCATGGATTGATGACCCTGCAACAGAGACGTAACTCAAACAAAAGAACGATCTGCAACGAACAATCTGCATCAAGAACACGAAGTGAAACACAATAGCTTTGTTTTAAAAGACGTCAAAGACCCTGGCAGTCACAAGATGTCGTTAAACTCTGGAATGATGATGACTCCGATTTCCTAAAACGCTCGCCTTGTGACACGAAGAGTACGGGTTTGAGCCTCCTCTGAAACGGTTACTGCAGTAAGGACCTTGAGTAAGCCCTTCGTTCACAATATTCTTCAGAGTCATCGACGTTCTGTCGTATGGACACGTGGACCCTTTTGAATTTTTGAAGGAGGGCGATATCAAACACAGTTGTATTGCATTGTATTGTGTTACGGCTAGCTGATGTTCCTCTCCACGCGTCCATGCGCGTTATCTGAAGAACACTGCGACCAACCCACCTATGGCTACTGATCCTAGGCGATATCGAATCGACTCATATCCGTTGAAAAGACGATACTGCAAGTCAGCTGAAACCTCTGAGCGAACGAAGATTTACCAGTTTGGTTCGACGAGCAAACTAGTACCTGACAGTTATATCAAACAACTGGCTGGCCAGCGCGAACCCATACGATATAATTATAAGACTCCAATTTCATAGTAATAATTGATTGGTTCATTGTATAACGGCGATCTATCATAACGATGATTAACGTCGCCCTCCTCCTGTAGCCAGGTTTGGGTCTGGCACTACCAGAATAGGGGCAGTGGGAGTTATATTTTATAAATAATAGTAGTCTCTATTGCCTGAAACAACAGTTGTGGTTTGGTTTCAGGGTCCGTTGACGTCACCCTATCAAATGAGATGGTTCGATGGCATGATTGTAAAACGCAATCGTTCAAATAGAATAAATAAAGACTGTGCTGCATTAAAACGGGTGTTTATTGTTCAACTGCTATAGCCGAATAAACTACAGCAGTTGGATAATTAGACACACGTTTAATCAAATCAAATTGTTTATTTATATTATTGAAAACATTATCGCTTACTTAGGTTTCACTCAAGAATAGGAGAATAAATTTTAATTCATCGAAATCTTTAAAGACGTCAACGGCCTCTGTAGCTATAACATCTCGTTAAAAAAAATAATTATTACAATCTTTTTCTTTATTAATTCAAATCGACAAACGCAGTAAGATTACATTTAGACACGACAGTACAATTATCAGTATCTTAACTAAACACACGTTATGGCAGCCATGCAGAGCGCCCGTCCGAAGGGGTTTGCGGGAATCGAACAACGTACTGCTGCTCCACTGCTGCTCTCCTGGCCATAAGTATTACCATTACTCTATCCCCCTCCCATAAAGATAAAAGTTGGAATATATGCATCAATTACTTAGGCCCTATATGTTTTCATTCATTTTGAATGCGCCTATGACATGTTACACGTACACTATTAAGAAAATTGCAAACTATATGGATAAAGGACAACATTTACTATTGGTAAGAAAATTTTCTGTCTAATGCAACTTTCCAGGTTAAAGTTGGGGCCTCCATACCTGATAAATTTATACCGTGGCAGTCTAAGTCTGTCACGTATTTCCAACACCTATGTATTTCAAGTTTGAAATGCGCTACATAATTCAGTTGGCGTTGGAAGCTGCTGATTGGTAGTCGTAGGTCAGGTGACCCCTTCTGCTTATTTTTAGTTTGACCATTGTTTTCGAAGAGGCTAGACGTTTGTGCATTGTCAATCCGATCTTTAGGCTTGAAATTTTGAAGAAATTACCTTTAAAGACTGTCTGGGATTCCAAAACCAATACTTTTGGAACACCCGCCACTCTCCCTCCGAGAGTCACGGACTCCACTCGAGGCCAACTGGTTAAAACCCATCCGGAAGTAGAATTTGAGCCAATGAATGTAAACCTTGACCTTCCTCTTTTGAGACGTAGCGAGCGTCTACGAGTCAAACTACCCTTGTTCTATGGAACTGAGGGTGCCCACTACGGCATGGTATCTCCCTCTTCTTTCATTACCGGTACCCCAGACATATCATAGAGGTGAATCCGTTGTTTACATTTTGTTGAACCTCCATTAATATTTAATGATTGAACCATCTTCAGTAAATTAATGATCGCCGTAATCACGAGTTAACTTATTGAGACATGTTAATACATTTTAAAGGTGTCTAAGCTGAAGTCCATACTGAACCTAAATGTATCAGTACTTTATTATTTTTATTATCATTATTATTATTATTATTATTTCCCCCCAGGTACATATGGTCCCTCGGGAGTTCAAAAATTAGGGGGCATTGTTCTGGAATGGCTATTCTTCGCAGATTGTTATTATTATGATTATTATTATGATTATTATTATGATTATGATTATGATTATTATTATTATTATTATTATTATTATTATTATTATTATTATTATTATTATTATTATTATTACTACTACTGCTACTACTATTACTATTATTACTATTATTACTATTATTATTTCTTATTAATATTATTACTGATGTTACTTTTAGACCTATTGTTGCTTGCAAAATGTTCTTTGAGAGCTATGACTACTCAATAGTAGAAAATCGCGTTAAGTGAAATTTATTTCGCCATTTAAACACTTTTTAGGTGTCTAAGTAGACTATGTAAATTTAGAAGATTTTGCTAAGTTCTAATAATAATAATGATAATAATAATTTCATACTAAATCATTGATACATTTAAGTCGAAGTATGAAATTCTTGTTAGACACCTTTTAAACAGATAACTGAAATTATATATTATTCCATTTTAGACCGTTTCAGTAGTTTGGATCCATGGTAGGGGGCCTTACAGAACGACGATAACTGTTGAAAGTTTTTTTTACCAATGTTAACGGCCTAAAAATTGTTGAATCCATCCAGGTCGAAATCAACTCCGCCTATGCCCGTTTACTTTGGTAGCACCAGTTCCAACCTTGATAAAGGAGGAGGTCGACGTAAACTGCCGTGTCATGCAGCTAAAAAATGCCGTCTAACTCTGGAAACTACAGCTGCTACAGCCCAGCACGACTCCTTCCTTCATCAAGCAGTCGAACTCCGCACTTATCAGGGTTTACCTCTAGTCATCCTCTCCTTCATTCTACCCTTCATTGCTGTTCAAAGGATCGCAGTGTCATTAAGTACATACGCCTTATATGTCGAATACGAACTGACTAATCGAGCATTTTCTAAGCATCCACGTTCCCAACCGTACGGCCTTTTCCATTGACCGACGCACATAAAGAGCCTACTTGTTCCTTCTACCGTCTACTGCAGCATGGCATCGGTTCAAGCGCGCTTTCCATCGTAAATCGTTTATCGAAGCAAAGGCGAGACTTACACGTAGCACATCTGACGCTATAACCAAGTTTCCGCACGAGCGATTACCCAAAAGCCATCCGTTCTCGGTTCCATAAACAGTTCCTGCATGGAAGCCAGTGCAGGCCAGCTGCGTCGAAAAATCTCTCTAAGACGGAAGAATATGAAATGGAGATTACACCCCAAACGATCACTGTTTGTGACGTATCATACGTAACGTATCACATTATACTTATCGAACGCTCTTTTGGGAGACTCTTAAAAGGCTTTCTGTACACTCAAACCAGATGCAACATATCCGCTTATTTATGTGTCTTCTGGAATGTATCGGAACGGGATCCGTCCGAAGCGAATGAGCCTCAGAGAGGGGAATATTTTATGGGGCTAACAACTCACACTTACATTTTCATAAAATAAGGTTTGCGAGCCATAAAACGTTTATTGCAAGCCCTCGCATAAAGCTTTATTTCTGATGACCTGTGTTGCGTCTTCGCGAAGGCTTGCCCAGAAATGGCTCCGCACGCAACTATACGCATATATATTTATATATATATATGCATATACAGGGCCTGGGACAGGATTTGGAGGCCCAGGGCCACAACTAATTTTCAAGGCCTTTTTCAATTAAAAATAATAAATTTTGTGATAGAATTTTTTTATTTTTAAATTTAATAAACAGGATTTAGTTTATAAAATATCTTTTAAAAACTCAACAGAAAGGTTCAAATCATCCTTCGCATCTTCAAAGCTACAAATTTTTCGATAATGCTTTGATAATTTAAAGTTCTAGCGATATCAGAATTAATGCTTAACATAGCCAATCCATTAAGACGCTACCATCGTGGAACGGAGGTAGTTCTTAGTTCTTTTCTGATTAGCCTACTGAATGATCTCTCGGCATCTGCAGCAGATATAGGTAACGTCATGAAAATGCTCAAGGAAATAAACACATTTGGAAACAGATCGACCAGATTTTGAGTCGCTATTTCTTGTAGTAGATTTTTGGTGAAAGAGGAAGCTTGAAATTAATTTTGTATATTTCTTTGAGAAAAATCATTTCTTCGACGAGCTCAGGTGATATCTTGTAAACGGCTTAAAGTAGGCTATATCTCGTAGCTGCCTCTTTCAACTGATCGTCACTCATAGAATTGAATTGTCATAAACCCCCTAATCGTCCACTCGTCGGCCTCGTTCCGCTCGAATTCGTCCACCACCCCATTCATTTACTATACTGCCCCCAAACTCCAAATCCTGGCTACACCACTGCTCTAAGAGACTAAGAAAGTAAGAATATATATAGTATAGTGTAGGCTACACTATCCATAGCGAATCGGATTATAAGAACAATATATTAATAATATTAAAACATTATTTAGGTTTGAGTGTTTGACTTACGACTTACGAGTAACGAGTTACGAGTTACGATAGACTGTTGAGTGTTGACAACTTTTCAATTTTACAACTAATAACAGATTTACGAAAAAAATTTACAGTTTGAAATTTTTTAACGTCAACGATTTCGTCACGAAATAATTAGAATTTGTATAGCGCTACATCTCAATGAATAACTCCTTAATTCCGTAATTCCGCATTTCAATAAATAACTCCGTAATTCCGAGGCCCTTTATCAAGTGAGGCCTGGGGCCAAATGGCCCCGGTGGCCCCCTCTGTCCTAGGCCCTGTGCATATATATATATATATATGTGTGTGCTAGTAAATATATATGCAGAGTGTGTTCAGTATGTGTGTATATATTCATGTAAAATGCCGGCTTTCCTGAGTAAGAATCGGCAGAATTCTCGCGAATAGATACACATGCTTGAACTCATGACCTAAGAATAAAGCAAGGTTGAATTTGCATGCAAGTTCTGACATCTGTCTGGCTCACCGTCGGCGATTGATTAGTGCGTTCTCTTTAGACACCTCTGAAATGTTGTCACTGGCGTTATATAAACATGGGGCACAGTAGCCAATTGATTAGCTCATTCTCTGTAGACACCTGTAAAGTGTTGTCACTCGACTTTGTTTTAAAGACACCGTGGCGGATTGCTACACCGTTGAGAATGTCGCAAACCGACGCTTTCAGAGCGGAACACAGTGGGCGATTACTTAGCGCGTTCTGTTAGACACCTTTAAAGTGTGTTATCCGATGCTTTATAAGAGTCGCGATCGCTTGATCCATGGATCGACGACCCTGTAACGGAGACGTAACTCAAACAAAAGAACGATCTGCAACGAACAATCTGCATCAAGAACACGAACTGAAACACAATAGCATTGTTTTAAAAGACGTCAAAGGCAGCCACAAGATGTCGTTAAACTCTGGAATGATGGTGACTCCGATTGGTTAGAACGCTCGCCTTGTGACACGAAGAGTACGGATTTGAGCCTCCTCTGAAACGGTTATTGCAGTCAGGACCTTGAGTAAGCCCCTCCGCTCACAATTATTCTTCAGAGCCATCGACGTTCTGTCGTATGGACATGTGGGCACTTTTGAATTTTTTAAGGAGGGCGATATCAAACGCAGTTGTATTGCATTGTATTATTTTATTGTTGTTTTTTTTACCTTGTACCACCTACGGCTAGCTGATGTTCCTCTCCACGCGTCCGTGCGCATTATCTGAGGAACACTGCGACCAACCCACCTATTATGTATGGCTTCTGATCCTAGGCAATATCGAATCGACTCATATCCGTAGAAAAGACGATACTGCAAGTCAGCTGAAACCTCTGAGCGAACGAAGATTTACCAGTTTGGTTCGACGAGCAAACTGGTACCTGACAGCTATATCGAACAACTAGCTGGCCAGCGCGAACCCATACGATATATGTAAGGCTCCAATTTCATAGCAATAATTGATTGGTTCGCTGTTGTTTAACGGCGCTTTTTCATAACGATGATTCGCGTCGCCCTCCTTGTTCAGCCAGGCTAGGGTCTGGCACTTCCAGAGTACGGGCAGTGGGAGTTATATTTTATGAATAATAGTATTATCTATTGCCTAAAACAATAGTTGTGGTTTCCGGGTCCGTTGACGTCACCCTTTCAAATGAGATGTTTCTATGGCACGATTGTAAATCGCAATCGTTCAAATAGAAGAAATAGAGATTGTGATGCACTAAAACGGGTGTTTATTGTTCAACTGCTGTAGCCGAAAAATCTACAGCAGTTGGACAATTAATTATTAGACACACGTTTTACTATATCAAATTGTTTATTTATATTATTGAAAACATTATCGCTTACTTAGGTTTCACTCAAAAATAGGAAAATAAATTTTAATTCATCGAAATCTTTAAAGACGTCAACGGCCTTTGTAGCTATAACATCTCGTTAAAAATAATAATGAGAACAATCTTTTTCTTTATTAATTCAAATCCACAAACGCAGTAAGATTACATTGAGACATGACAGTACAATAATCAATATCTTAACTAAACACACGTTATGGCAGCTATGCAAGGCGCCCGTCCGAGGGGGATGCTGGAATCGAATCACGTACTGCTGCTCTACTGCTGCTCTCCTGGCCATGAGTGTTACCATTACTCTATCCCCTCCCATAAAGATAAAAGTTGGAATAGGCTATATACATGTACATCACTTACTTAGGCCCTATATGTTTTCATTGATTTTGAATGCGCCTATGACATGTTACACGTACACTATTAAGAAAATTGCAAACTTTGGGGAGAAAGGACAACATTCACTATTGGTAAGAAAATTTTCTGTCTAATACAACTTTCCAGGTTAAAGTTGGGGCCTCCCTACCTGATAAATTTATACCGTGGCAGTCTAGGTCTGTCACGTATTTCCAACACCTATGTATTTCAAGTTTGAAATGGCTATATAATTCAACAGGCGTTGGAAGCTGCTGATTGGTAGTCGTAGGTCACGTGTGGCCTCTTCTGCTTCTTTTTAGTTTGACCATTGTTTTCGAAGAGGCTGGACGGTCGTGCATTACCATTCCGATCTTTATCCTTGAAAATTTGAAGAAATCACCTTTACAACTGTCTGGGATTCCAAACCAAATCCTAGTGCGGCGTCTCTTGGGACACCGCCACTGTCCCTCCGAGAGTCACGTAGACCACTTGAAGCCATCTGTTAAGTACCCATCCGGAAGTAGATATTGAGCCAGTGAACCTTGGCCTTCCTCCTTTGAGATGTAGCGAGCGCCTACGAGTTAAACTACCCGTGTTTTATGGAACTGATCGTGCCCGCTACGGCATGCTGTCTCCCTCTTCTTACGGTAACCCTAGACATATCAAAGTTGAAACCCATTGCTCACATTTGTGTTGCGTCTTCGCGAAGGCTTGCAATGGAATGACTGCGCAGGCAATAATACGCATGTATATATATATATACATATATATATACATATACATATATATATATACATATATATAGCAGAGATACAAGATATAATAGATAAAACCAGCCCAGCAATTGTGGCACTAACTGAAACTTGGTTAGACGATATTTTATCGAATTGTATCCAATTCACGGGGTATAAATTCATTGGCAAGGCGAGAAGGGGAGGAAGAGGTGGAGGAGTTGCATTCTTAATAGAGAATAACCTCAACTACTCAATCATTAACGTAGATGATGCGGTAGTGGACTGTGAATCATTTGAAGGCTTGTTTATTAAAATTAACCTAAAAACCTGCTCCCCTTTAATTGGTGTTATTTACAGACCTCCCGCGCAGAGTATGGCAGTATTCCAGCGTGACTTTGATCAGCTGATTTCAAAAATTGAAAAGAAAACGAAAGAAATTATTCTCCTTGGAGATTTTAATATAGACCTATTGAGGGTCAATGACCATATAGACACCAACTCCTTTTACAATGGCCTAATCGCTAACCATTACCTCCCTGCTATCACCAAACCTACTAGGATTACGCAAACAACGAAAACCTTAATAGATAACATTTTTTGCACGAACTGGTCAAAATTAAAATCTGCTTCCATTATCATTTCGGACTTATCCGACCATCTTCCTATTGTGGCACAATTTTCTCTCGAAAAATATTACATAAAAGAGCTAGACTATGAAGATCGAAGATCCATTACATCTAAAGGACTAGAAAAATTCTCAAATACCCTTGAAGGAACGAGATGGGACCAAGTTAACAAATATTCACGGTTAGGGATGGTTAACGAGGCCTATGAATCTTTTATTTCTGTGTACAAAGAAGCATACACTAATGCCTTCCCCCTAAAATGTTCGACAAGTTCAAAAAAGCACAAATATACAAAGGCGTGGATGACCCCTGGGTTACTGAAATCATGTACCAAAAAAAATCTCCTCTATGCCAAATACCTGAAGAATCCAAATACTGATAATAAAAAGAAATTCACGATGTATAGAAACAAATTCAAAGCAATCAGGATCCATGCAGAAAAGAGTTATTATGCAACCGAATTTCTTAATTGTCATAACGATGTTAGATCTACATGGAAACTAATTCGAACTGCCTTGCAACTCGAACCTACTAAAGAGAAGATAAATGCAATAATGATTGATGGAATAAGGATAGATGACCCTAGTACATTAGCCAATAAATTCAACGACTACTTTATAAATCTACCCAAGGATTTGGCCAAGACCGTACCTCCCGCCCCCACCTCTTACCGTGAATATTTACCGCCTTCCAATTTAAAGTCCATGGGAATCATCGCAACATCGCCAGATGAGCTATTAAGAATAGGCCTTAATTTAAAACAGACGCATGCAAGAGGAATGGATGACATAGACCCGTATGTAGGCCGACGATACTTGCATTTAATTATCCACCCACTTACTGAACTTATAAATAGCTCACTGGCCAATGGGATTGTCCCGGACGCACTTAAGACTGCTAAAGTCGTGCCTATCTTTAAAAAGGGAAATAAAGAGAATATATCAAATTATAGGCCCATATCGATTCTGCCCTTTTTTGCAATATTTATGGAGAAGATTATGCACGACAGATTAAGTTCCTTCATCCTCAAATCTAAAATTATACATGCATCTCAACACGGGTTTCAGGCGGGACACTCGACCCTTATGGCCCTCCTTGACATGGAAGAACTAGTCTCAAAAGCCATTGATAGCAACGAATATTCTGTTGGGTGTTCTTAGACCTCGCAAAGGCATTTGACACTGTAAATCATGATGTCTTATTAAATAAATTGAACCATTATGGGGTCAGGGGCATTCAACTAAACTGGTTTAAAAGTTACCTAGAATCCCGTACACAATGTGTTGTATGCAATGGAGCCATTTCTGAATTGGGAACTGTCACCTTTGGAGTGCCGCAAGGCTCAAATTTACGGCCGCTCCTCTTCTTAATATATATAAACGACTTGGCTTCAGTGTCATTGACCCTATATTTTATTCTGTTCGCGGATGACACTAACCTTGTTTACTCTAACTCCTCCCCTGAAGCACTTATGGAAACTGTCAACCAAGAACTAACGAAAGTTAACAACTGGTTCACAGCTAATAAACTTACCGTAAACACAGATAAATCTAATTTTATTATCTTTAAATCGCACAGAAAAATCAAACCTGTAAATTGGTCATTGACTCTCAACGATCTTCCAATTGCACAAGTGGAATCCACTAAGTTCCTCGGAGTATTAATAGATCAACACCTTACCTGGAAAACGCATATCAATTACATAACATCAAAAATAGCGAAAAATATTGGCATACTATCTAGAATTGCGTACCTACTCCCGAGAGATATAAAGAAAAGTCTTTATTATACCTTAATATACCCATACCTGACTTACTGTAACTTCATATGGGCCTCAAATTATCCGTCTCGTCTACAAAAATTGGTAACCTTACAAAAAAAAGCCATTAGATTGATTGAGGGAGCAGCAAACAGTACCAGTACACGACCTATATTTACTAGCCTGAAACTGTTGAATATTACTCAAATTAGAAATTACCAAATAGCAGATTTATTCTACTGTTTTGAACACAACCTTTTACCTGACTCCTATGCAAACTATTTCTCGAAGGCATCAGTCTGGCACAGCCACAATACTAGAGGAGCAGCATTATATAGGCCAATTAAGGCCCGCACTAATCTTAGAACCTTCAGCGTTAAATCTATGGGACCGCAGATATGGAACACTATACCGCCCCATATCCAATCCGCACCGACCAGACATCGGTTCAAAAGGCTAGTGAAGGATTTCATCCTGGCTACAAGTAATGATGGTATCTGCTCGACCTGACCCCCGCCAGGGATTTACTCAGAGGATGGAGCCGAAGCCCAGCGCCTGTGAAGTTCATCTTACTTTTAGTAATTAAGATTAGTTAAGGTTAATTAAGGAGCAAAACCTTACGAGCCCCTCTTAAATCAAATATTGTATAGTAAAAATCGTTTATGAGACCCAAACATGAGTGGGCTATAATTTAGACGAACCACTAGTAACCTATCGCCTGAACCAGCTGGGTATCCCCGCTTAGCGGGACTCCAGTCCCTTTGGGGGCACCCTTTGCCTCTCCTGACAAAGTACTAAGGTATAGGCAATAATGTATTTCTCTTTTGTTTCTCTTTTTATGTTACAGGATATTAAATTATAGCCATTACCTGTCTGTTAAGATTAAACGGTCATTGTACATGTATAAGGAACTACACAAATATGTGATATGATTACTTGTCAGCTGATGCAATAAAGCTGTTGTCATTGTCATTGTCATTGTCATATATGTATGTATATGCAGCCTGTATGTACAATCTGTATAAATATGTACAATCTGTATATATATATATATATATATACATATATATATATATATATATATATATATATATATATATATATATATATATATATATATATATATATATATATATATATATATATATATATTCATGCTATACACACCAGATACTGAGCAAAGATTGCCAGAATTCTGCGGATAGAAATGGACGTTTAAACTCATGACCTCAGACTATAGGTTGAATTTGCATGCACGTTCTGAAATCTGTGAGATACAGACAAACTGCAGACGATTTATTAGTGCGTTCACTTTAGACACCTTTAAAATGTGGTAAACCGACGATATAAGTATGAGACACGTTAACCGTTTGTTTAATTTCCTCGATGTTAGGCAGCTGCAGGCTAACAAAAGAATGATTTTCAACGAACGATCTTAAAGCAACAAGTACTATGATAATGATAATGATGACGATGCTCCTGATGATGATGATGCTGGTGCTGCTACTGATGAGGATGAGGGTGATGAAGATGATGATGATGACGACGATGATGACGACGATGATGTTGACGACGACGATGACGATGATGACGATGTCTGTTGGTGACCCCGTTTGGTTAGAACGATCGCCTTGTAACGCGGGACTACGGGTTCTAGCCTCCTCTGGAACGGTAACTGCAGTAAGGACCTTGAGTAAGCCCTTCGCTCACAATTGCTCAGAGCCATCGACGTTCTGTCGTATAGTCGTGTGTGCACTTTTGAACTTTGGAAGGGTGGCAATATCAAACACAGCTGTATCATTATTGTATTACATTGTATTTTATATTGTATATGTATTGTATTGGTATTGTATTTACATTGTATTTGTATTGCATTGTATTTGTACTTTACCTGGTCCCACGTACGACTAGCTGATATCCTGGCCATGCGTCCGCGAGCATTATCTGAGAAACACTGCGGTCAACCCAGCTGTCATGGCTGCCGATCCTAAGCAATACCGACCCAACGCATATCCGTAGAAAAGACGGTACTGCAAGGCAACTGAGACCACTAAGCGAACAAAGATTTACCAGTTTTGTTCGACGTGCAATCTGGTACCTTGCAGGGATTGTTTTAACGTGCAATGATACACAAAATGTGCAGTGATAAAAGGCTGTTAACCACTGTTTGTGCACGAAAAGAATTGTAATTCATAATTATTTATGATTTTTATGCGCTTCGGCGCTCGCCATGTGCAGTGATAAATTTTCCTTAAAACATGCTCTGGTACCTTGACCGTTATTTCGAACAACTGGCTGGCCAGCGCGAAGTCCATACGATAGAAGACTCCAAATTCATAGAAATAATTTATTGGTTCGTTGTTGTTTAGCGGCGTTGTTTCTTGACGATGATTAGCGTTGTCCTCCTTTTGCCAGACTTGGGTCTGGCACTACCAGAGTATGGGCAGTGGCGGAATTATATTTAAAAACTATTAGTAGTCTCTGTTGCTCGAAGCAACATGTTGTGGTTTCCCTATCTAATAAAATGAGCCTGTGGCATGGACGTAAATAATAATCGTTCAAATAGAATAAATAAAGACTGTGTTGCATTAAAACGGGTGTTTCTTGTTCAACTGCTGTAGCCGAAAAACTAAGGTAGTTGGACTATTAAGCACCCGTTTTAATGCAGCAAATTGTTTCTTACTGAAACGATCACCAGTTACTTAGTTTGAGAAAAACAACTGATATAATCTCTAAGACACCGAGGGAACGAAGTTACTTAGTTACTTGCACCCAAAGAATTGAAAATCAATTTAATACATCAAAACCTGTAAAGATGTCGACGATCTTTGTAGCTGTAGGATGTCGTAGAAAATTGGAATGCTTACATCACTCAGTGTGTAATCTAGACGTCTTTGGGGGGTAAATTTCTCCCCTAGGATTGATGTTTCCCCCCCCAGAGTCCAGCAATATTGTAATGTAGACACGTGTTGGGGTGGAAAATCCCCCCAGGAAACTTGTTTCCCCCCCCCACAAGAGGGGGACTAGATTACAGCCTGTACATCACTTAAACCTATTTATTATGTATTCATTGATTTTGAACGTGCCTATGACATGTTCCACCTCCCTACACTTTCAAGAAAAAAATGTAAAATATGCGGATAAAGGGCAACATTATTTTACTATAACTTTGATCAGTATTTGTCTAACAAAACTTTCCAGGTTAAAGTTGGGGTCTTCCTATCTGATAAATTTATACTGTGACAGTCTAGGTCAGTGGCGTGCAGAGGTTCTTTGATGCCCGGGGCCAACCCCTTCATTGGATGCCCCTAAATTGTTCTTTCCCTAATTCATTCCCCTCCCCTCCCACTGCACTGTGCTCAGTGTGCTGCCCCTCTCCCTTTCCCCCAGGACATTTTTGAGAATTGCGCATTGCCGTATGGTACTTTTAGCCTATTTTGACGATCGGAAACCGAATTGTAGACTTGGTATTTTATGCTTAGGAAGTTAGGCTACTATTACTAATCATAGTATAGCCTGTATGGAAAACATGACATAAAGACTTGCGCACTCATGTCTTACTTCGCGATGTATTGTAAACATAAATATTTGAATGGCGATTTATTGGCGGCCGGTTATTAGTAACTTGCAACGAAATAGTTGCAAGAACACAAGATTTATCTAAAGTAAAGACGAATGGTACGCGTATGCCCGCCAAGCCAACGTCGGCTGATATTAATGGTTGTCTGGAAATGTTTGATTAAAGCCTTACAAAATAGGGGCCTAGACAATAAAATTACTTACTGTTGCGTCTTGCCGAAAAAATTCTAACAGACGACGCTAACCTAATTAAACCTATGAACGATAATACAATCATAACACTGCCGTTGTCAACCGCTGATGATTTCATAACACGCTAAAAGGGTTCGCAATTCATTAGATACTATTATTAGTACTTAAACTACGGCATACGATTCGTATGATACGAGATTAGTCCGTCAATATACAAGCGAAAGAGATGTGACTGGGCCATCGCCAACCGTTGGATGCCCCCCCCGGCTGGATGCCCGGGGCCGTCGCACCCTCGGCACCCCCCTCTGCACGCCACTGGTCTAGGTCTGTCATGTATTTTCAACACCTACGTATTTCAAGTTAGAAATGCGCTGTATAATTCAGCTGGCGGTGGAGGCTGCTGATTGGTGGTTGTAGTTCACGTGACCCCTTCTGCTTATTTTTTGTTTGGCCATTGTTTTCGAAGAGGCTGGATCTTCGCGCACTTTCTACCGATGTAACATGATTGGCTTGGACGCTTATAGACTGACCATTATAGACACGCCCACTTGACTGACAGACCGACGGACAGTTAATAGTTATCGGACACGGGACATCACTTGCTCTGTGACTGCAGCTAACGACAGACTGAATACGCTTGTTATATGATACACTGTTAGAAGAATATACGTAGATTCAAATACCATCAAGTGTTGTGCTATATCTAGGAATAGGCATAGAACATATTACGTTACATGGTGTCAGAGTGAACTGAACTCACGTTCGCCGAAAACATATTGACAAAGTTAAACGTTTAGCACTGCGAGTCAAGACAAGTCCGATGGCGTCGACGTCTGTACCCGTTCCCTCGCAGCTGAAGATGACTGGAGGTGACGTGGCAGCCGATTGGAACCGATTCAGCAGTCAGTGGACCAATTATGAAATGGCCACTGACCTTGAAGAGAAGTCAGCCGCGAAGAGAGCTGCTGTCTTCCTGGCGTGCGTTGGCACTGAAGCATATGAGGTATTCCAGACCATGCCTTTTGACACAGAAGCCGATCGGGCAGACATTGTCAAAGTGATGGAAGCATTCGAGCGTCACTGCATAGGTGAGGTGAACATTTCTTATGAACGATACGTTTTTAACAGACGGATCCAAGAGGTAGGCGAAGCTTTTGAGCCGTTCGTGTCCGACCTTCGCCGACTGATCCGATCGTGCGAGTATGGAGAGTTAGCCGAATCGATCCTACGCGACCGAATCGTGATAGGGATTCGAGACGATGCTACACGACGAAAACTCCTGCAGATGCGCAAGCTGACGTTGAGCGCTGCCATCGATGCTTGCAAAGCAAACGAGGTTGCAACGAAGCAACTGAGAAACATGACGACGCCGGACGAGGTCAATGCCGTCCAGCACGCGTCGAGAAGATGGCCGTCTCCGGGGCGGAACGACCGCCGATATCCTCCCGATGCTGACCGCGAGAGGGAGTGGAGAGGCAACATCCGCTGCAAGTTCTGTGACCGAGCCCACAGGCCAACGAAGGATGCCTGTCCAGCCTACGGACAGAACTGCCTTGCGTGCGGCATCCGCGGTCACTTCAAGGTCGTCTACAAAAGAAAGCAGACAGCGGTCCTGGTCGAGTGTGTCAGCTACAGGACGAGGACCTGTTGACGCTGACCTCTACCGATTCGAAAGTGAGGCCTATCCAGTCTGAGCTGATTGTCGAAGGATACAAGGTAGGATTTCTGCTCGATTGCGGGTCCACAATAAATATCCTTCCGATGTCCGTCATGCGCACCATTGACTGTGGAGATGTGCGTATTCGAGCCCCGACTTCTAAGTTGCGGATGTTTGAAAAGAGAGAATTGCAGACATTTGGAATGATCACAGCCGTAGTTCAACACCCAAGGACATCACGTAAAATCGAACTCGATTTCTTTATAACTACAACACACACGCAGCCGGTCTTGGGTCTAGAAGCGTGTCTACAATTCGAACTGATTTCAAGTGTTCATGAAAACATAAGTGAAATCCAGACGACGCTGTCACCGACAGCTAATGGATTAAGGTCCGATCCCAGGGATATCGAAGCGATTTGCCAGATGCCTCCTGCAGCAGCTATTGAGAAGGTGAAGGATTTATTGGTTACAACTCTTGTGTCACAGAATTATAGCGCACATAAGCCGATGGTTGTGCAAAGAGAGGTGTCAAAATATGGCACATGCGCTGTGCCATTGCAGAATGGGAAACCAGTGGAGTCTGTATCTGGAGCCAGGAATGTGTTTCGAGCCATGACGGGAGGGGAACAGGACTCCTACGCAGAGAACATGAATGATAATAACTGTGCTATCCAAACGAAACCAGATGCGGGTCGAGTCCAGATGCCATTGATTAGCTTTCCTCTGGATGCCCCCGCTGTGCAGAGGCCAGAGGCGAAAAGCATCGCCCAGCGCCTAGTAATTAACGATAGCGACAGCGAACAGCCTATCTCCGCCAATCGCTCGTGGGACAAGACATCACGAAACCTACGTCGTCTTGGAATCGGCTTCAAAGCTAAGCGTGTTGTTACACGTAGAGAGAGAGACCAGGTCGTCTACAGACGACCATTAAATAAAGGCAGAGATAATCCAGACGACCATCGAATGCACGTCGATCGCCACGAGATCAGATCAAAGCCCATTTGGACTTTCGCCGATAAGGGCACCCCGTCCTCTGCTCGCGAGCAACAGAGCGTGGATAATGCCGAAGATACCGAAGCCGTTGATATCGACCGCGACCAGTGTCGACAGACGAATACACACATCCCTCGAGACATCTGGGGTTCTGCCTGCCACAACTGCAGCAGCTGCGATTCAGCCTTTCATCGCGGTTCGCCTCAACCGCTGCTCTCAAGTCCGGTTCGCCGGCGCTGCAGACCTCCACGCCGCCCCCCTCGAGAAGACGCCAAATGTGCCCACAAGGGCGTCTCAAACAGTTACTTGCTCGGGCGGTCAGATCGTTAAACCGGCCAGATACACAGACTGACGGACCCCCTATAGACTTTCAGTTAAGGCGACCGCCTTGTGTAGGGTCGATAATTAGATGTTGCCAGTAGAAGGAGACCGTTTGAAACAAGACATTCTAGAACAATGCGAACTTTAAAGTTTGATAGATTTAGTTAGATTTGGTCCGTAAACTAGTAACTTAAAAAGAAGGCGAGATGTAACATGATTGGCTTGGACGCTTATAGACTGACCATTATAGACACGCCCACTTGACTGACAGACCGACGGACAGTTAATAGTTATCGGACACGGGACATCACTTGCTCTGTGACTGCAGCTAACGACAGACTGAATACGCTTGTTATATGATACACTGTTAGAAGAATATACGTAGATTCAAATACCATCAAGTGTTGTGCTATATCTAGGAATAGGCATAGAACATATTACGTTACAACCGATCTTTAGGGTGGAGAATTTGAAGAAATTACCTTTAAGACTGTATGGGATTCCAAAACGAATCCTGGTGCGGCGTCTTTTGGGACACCCGCCACTCTCCCTCCGAGACTCACGGTCTCCACTCGAGACCATCTGGTAAATTCCCATCCGGATGTAGAAATTGAGCCAATGAATGTAAACCTTGACCTTCCTACCCGTATTCTGTGGAACTGAGGGTGCCCGCTACGGCATGGTATATCCCTCTTCTTACGGGAATTCTATACATATCAGAGAGGTGCAACCCATTGTTCACGTTTTGTTGAACCTCCATTAATAATTATTATTGTTATCTAATGCGTGGACTGTCCTTAGATAATGAACACTACGAATACGAGTTCTCTTATTGAGACATATTAATACATTATAAAGGTGTCTATGCTGAAGTTCATACTGAAGCTAAATGTATTATTGTTATCATTATTTTTATTATTATTATTATAATTTTTGTAATTGTTCTTGCTGTGATTTTATTGTTGCTTGCAAAATTTTCTTTCAGGGATTTGACGAGAAGTTCAATAGCGGAAAATCGCGTTTAGTGGCATTTATTTCGACATTGAAACACTTTTTAAGGTGTCTAAGTAGACTATTTAAGTTCAGCAGATTTTACATAAGTTCTAATGATAATAATGATAATAATAATTTCATACTAAATTATTAATACCATTTATGTCGAAGTATGAAGCTCTTCTTAGACGCCTTTTAAATAGATTACTGAAATTTTATATTATTCCATTTAAGAAGCGTTTAAGTGGTTTGTGTCCAAGTTAGGCCTATCCGTTACAGAACGATGAGAACCATTGAAATTATTTTCTACCATCGTCAACGGCCTATAAACCGTTGGATCCATCCAGGTCGAATTCAACTCCGCCACTGCCCGTGTACTTTGGTAGCGCCAGTCCATAGCCTGATTAAAAGAGGATGTCGATGCAACAGTACTGACCTGGCAGTCAAAAGATGTCGTTAAACACTGGAAACCACAGAGCTACTACGGGTTAAAATCCAACAATCAGAAGCAATGCCTTGTACTTTACCTCCTGGTATTAACCCAGCAAGACTACTTCCTTCATCATGTAGTCAAACTCCGTACCTACCTCGGTTTATCTCTAGTCACCCGCTCCTTAATTATACACTCCATTGCTGTTCACAGGATCGCAGTGTCATTAAGTACATATGGCTTATAATCGAGCATTTCGTAGCATCCACGTATCGTATACCGTACAGCCTTTTCCATTGATCAACGCACATAGGGAGTCTACTTGTTTCCCCAACCGTCTTCTCCCGCATGACATCGGTTCAAGCGCACTTTCCATCGTAAATCGTTTATCGAAGCAACGGCGAGACTTACACGTAGCACATCTGACGCTATAACCAAGTTTCCGCACGAGCGATTAGGCAAAAGCCATCCATTCTCAGTTCCATAAACAGCTCTTACATGGAAGCCAGTGCAGGCCAGCTGCGTCGAAAAATCTCTCTAAGACGGAAGAATACGAAATGGAGATTACACCCCAAATGATCACTGTTTGTGACGTATCATACGTAACGTATCACATTTTACTTATCGAACGCTCTTTTGGGAGACTCTTAAAAGGCCTTCTGTACACTCAAATCAGGTGCAACATATCCGCTTATTTATGTGTCTTCTGAAATGCATCGGAACGGGGTCCGTCAAAAGGGAGAGAGGGAGAATATTTTATGGGGCTAACAACTCACAGTTGCTTGACACGTTCATTTTCATAAAATAAGCTTTGCGAGCGATAACACGTTTATTGCAAGACCCTCACACAAAGCTTTATTTCTGACGCCCCGTGTTGCGTCTTCGGGAAGGTTTGCATAGAAATGGATGCACAGAAAAGTACACACACACACACACACACACACACACACACACACACACACACACACACACACACACACACACACACACACACACACACACACACACACACACACACACACACACACACACACACACACACACACACACACACACACACACACACACACACACACACACACACACACACACACACACACACACACACACACACACACACACACACACACACACACACACACACACACACACACACACACACACACACACACACACACACACACACACACACACATATATATATATATATATATATATATATAGCTGTAACTGCAGTTTGAGTGTATATTCATACTATGCAGTTCACGATATGCTGAACAAAGATCGCCATACTTCTGGCGAACAGAAGCAGACGCTTAAACTCATGACCTGAGACTAGCACAAGGTTGAATTTGCATGCATATTCTGACATCTGTGAGACACAGACGCACAGTAACCGGTTAATTAAAGCGTTCTCTTTAGACACCTTTGAAATTTTGCCACCCTATGTTATATAAGCTTGGGACACGTGGCTGACTGGTCAAGGCTTTCGTCTTACACAGCTGTCAAAATGTTGCAAACCGACGCTATACCGCTGTGGACCACGGTGTGCGGGGAGATAAGACGTCAACGGCCATTATAGTAGTCAATGACCTTCGTACGTTAAACTCAGGAAAAAGAAGCACGGGGCGATTGATTAGCGCGTTCTGTTAGACACCTTTGAAATGTGTTACCCGATGCTATATAAGAATGAGACGCGTGTGCTTCATCGATGTGTCGATGATCCTCTAAAAGAGACGCAGAGAAGCAAGAGAATGACCTGCAGCGTATACAATCTGCAACAGGAACATGAATTGAAACACAATAGCTTTGTTTTAAAAAGACGTCAAGGGCCCTGGCAGCCACAGATGTCGTCAAATTCTGGTATGATGATGACTCCGATTGGTTAGAACACTCGCCTTGTAACCCGGGGAGCACGGATTCGAGCCTCCTCTTAAGCGGTTATTGCAGTCAGGACCTTGAGTAAGCCCTTCGCTAACAATTGTTCAGAGCAATCGACGTTCTGTCGTATAGTCGTGTGTGCACTTTTGAACTTTTGAAGGAGGGCAATATCAAACACAGTTGTACTGTATTATTATTCTATATTACCTCGTCCCACGTACGGCTAGCTGAATCGTCCACGGGCATTATCTGAGGAATACTGCGCTCAACCCAGCTGTCATGTTTGTCTATCCCTAAGCAATATCGAACCAAATCATCTCCGTGGAAAAGACGGTACTGCAAGGCAACTGAGACCTCTAAGCGAACAAAGATTTACCAGTTATCGTTCGACCTGCAAACCGGTAGCTTGACAGCCATTTCGAACAACTGGCTGGCCAGCGCGAACCCATACGATATATATAAGAGTCCAATTTTATAGTAATAATTGATTGGTTCGTTGTTGTTTAACGGCGATGTTTCATAGCGA
>OY744617.1:27416424-27418924 GCA_963556255.1 Allolobophora icterica
TATATATACAGGGTGCGGCAAAATAAAGTAATCCCCTGCAGTGTGTTGCAAATTCTGTAGCAACCGCTTAGAATTTTTATACAAAACTTGGTAATGATATTGTCTGTTCACATCTACATATAACTTCCAAATGTTATTTAACAATCTTGAAATATGACAAAGTTATGTTATTTCAAACACGACACCCCCACGATTTTACATGGTTAAAAATAGTTACTTTGTAAAGAAACAAGAAAAATAAATGGTACAACTTGAAATATTTTACAACAAAGCTTTACGAATTGCACTTTCAATTTTACATTAAGTGTTCAAAGTGTCCACCATTGGCCTGCACGTAGTGATGTAGCTTTTCCGGAAAAATATTTTTCGGAAAATTTTCCGGAAAATTTCCGGAAAATTTCCAGAAATTTTCCGTACACCCGGAAAAATACATTTTACTCATAATGTCCAATTTTCCGCATCAGACAAGACAACACTAGAAAATTTCTGTTTTTTAAGTTATTTTATTTACAGTATTTCTGTCAATGCAGGCAACATTCACCTTAAAAAAGAATTAAATAAACATTGAACACTATATTAGCGTTTCAGACTAGATTAGCCTAGTTCAAAATAGTTGTAGCCTGTATGTCTGCAGTCTTCTCTGCTGCAATAAATTTTAAAAAAAATTAAAATAAACATGAAACAATCTACCAATACTTGAAACAATACTGTTTGAATCAATTTTCTCAGCAATAGTTCACTGTTCTGTTCATTAGCGGTTCAGACTACAGTAACCTAGTTCAAACTAATTGTAGCCACTATGTCTGCAATCTGCCCTGCTGCAGGAAATGTTTTAAAAAAATTAAATAAACATGAAACAATCTACCAATTGCTGTTTTTTTCTCATATTTTCATAACTAAAAAATGTTAAGGAGACTAAATCATAAAAAATATTTTCTGTAAATTAACAGTGAAGTTTAATTGCAATTAATTCTTCAATGTATTGTTGTTGAATGTTGAGTTGAGCCTTGTGAACACTGAAGAGTAAGCACAAACAGTGCCAGCTATTGAATAAACATATCAGTTATAACTATAAGTAGCATCCAGTATATATAAGATAGCCTAGAGTGAGTGATTTATAAACATTATGATGCATTTAAATTCTTATTTAGTAATATTATACTGATGGAAAAATATGGAAAATATTCCGGAAAAATACACCGGAAATTTTCCGAAATTTTCCGGAAAAATATGAAATTTTCCGGACAATTTTTCCGCCTCACAACACTACCTGCATGCATGCCTTTAGCCGTTTGGTAAAGTTCTTGATGGCCTTGTTGATCGGCGCCTGTGGCATATCGTCCCATATTGACTGCAAAGCGGCTTTCAACTCGGCGATTGTCTTTGGCTTCGGCTGGAGTTTGTGATACCTTTCCAGCATGGCTCCCCACACGTGATAGTCAAGGGGGTTGAGATCTGGGGAATTTGGTGGCCACTGGTCCTTCTCAATGATCTCAGGACAGTTTGCGTGCAGCCACTCCTGCGTGACACGTGCCGTGTGCGCTGGAGCCCCGTCCTGCTGGAAAATTTGCACGTTATAAAGCGTGGGCTTGTCTCTGTTCAAATAGCATAACCTAGTCAATTGTTGTGATAATATAATGTAATTTGGCAATTGTACGTAGATATGAATGACCAATGGCCGTGTAAATTTTCTTATAAAAATCCAACTTCGTTCTTGAGATATCAACCAAACACTGCAGGGGATTATTTTATTTTGCCGCACCCTGTATATATATTAAAAATATTAAAAAACAACGCACCAATCAATTATTTCGATTTAATTGGAATATATATATTAATTGGAATATAAATAATTGATTGGTGCGTTGTTTTTTAACGGCTCTGTTTCGCAATGATGAATAGCGTCGCCCTCCTCCTTTAGCCAGGCTTGGGTCTGGCAATACCAGGGTACGGGCAGTGGCGGTGTTATATTTCTAAACATATAGTAGGCACCGTTGCTTAAATCAACATGGTCTTATGACTCAATAGATGGCAATATGTAAATAATACGCGTTCAAAGAGGATAAATAAAGACTTTTGAACATTAAAACGGGTGTCTGTTGTTCAATTGATGTAGCCGAGAAACAACTCCAGCAGTGGGACAATTAGACACCCGTTTTAATACATCACATTGTTTATATTACTGAAACTATTATCAGTTGCTTAGTTTCAAACCAAAGACAACTTTTACATTTAAAACGTCGACATCTTTAAAGACGGCTACGACCTTTGTAGCTACGAGATGTTGTTAGATCTCCTCCTCTATAAAATGGCAAAATATGGCGATAAGGGCATCATTTACTCTTGTTTAGAAAATGTTTTGTCTAATAGAACTTTACAGGTCAAAGTAGGGGCCTAAATAGGCTTATCCAATATATTTATACTAGAAAATAGAGCGCCTCTATGGTCCATATTTCAACTATACTTTTCCTAATAATGATTAATGATATACCCATAGGTT
>OY744617.1:27433924-27442478 GCA_963556255.1 Allolobophora icterica
ATACGGACTGACAGACAGACACGTACATATACACATACAGACACGCGTGCATACACGTAGCTACATAGGCAAACAGACAGACGGACATAAAGACAAATGGGCAGACTGCTACGACTGCTAGACACGCAGGTAGAGAGACAGACAGACAAACAGACATAGACAACATGCAGGTCAGACAGACAGGCAGACGGATAGGCAGGCAGACAGACAGATAAAAACATAGACAAGCATTCAGACAGACAGACAAGCGGACAGACAGGCAGCCAGATAAACAGAGATTGTTTGACTATGTTAATCGGAATTTCAGCTAATAATGAGTTTGAAATGAATGCAGAATGGCCGAGCGCAATGGCTCATAAAATACGTAACCATTCTCCGCGTGAATACCAATTAATGGCTTCGTTCTCATCAAAATGAACACAGGTTCCGAATGGAACGTAAACAAACTATAACGATTTAATGGACGTTTGACAATGCCCTTTAAAATGCAACGATAGTCAGGTCCACCCACGTATAGCCCTACTGCAGCGATCAGCCTTTGGTGTGAACACAATCTCTAATGAGCCTTTAGTCCACGGACGATAAAACATGTACAGAAATGCTCTCAATGGACGCAATTGATGTACGATAATGTACACAAACCGTGTGCGTTTAGCGACTCTTCACGGGTACACAAATGTTCTCAGTAGATGCGTACGTTAAATTAATGTACGTTGTAATGTAGACAAGCCCTCGGCGAACCTTCATAAGTATACAAATGTTCTCAATAGATGCATACATTAACTTAATGTACGTTATGATGTAGACAAGCCCTCGGCGAACCTTCATAAATATACAAATATTCTCAATAGATGCATACATTAAGTTAATGTACGTTATAATGTAGACAAGTCGTCCACATTCGACGAACCTTCACGAGTACACCAATGTTCTCAATAGATGCGTGCATTAAATTAATGTACGTTATAATGTAGACAAGCCCTCGACGAACCTTCATAAGTATACAAATGTTCTCAATAGATGCATACATTAAAATAATACGCGTTGTAATGTAGACAAGCCCTCGGCGAACCTTCCTAAGTATACAAATGTTCTCAATAGATGCGTACATTAACTTAATGTACGTTATAATGTAGACAAGCCGCCGGCATTAGGCGTCTCTTTATGTGAGAGTGGAGGGCTTGTATAAGCGTTTTAGGCGAATAACTGTTACCCTTATCACTGTTCGTCGTTCCGGATCCAAATGGACATTAATTTCAATCGCACTGTCGCCATCAGCATCCGCAACCAGCCACCAGCGTCCGCAGCCAGCCCTCCATCCTCCCACGGACTCGGGGTCTGTGTGAACCTCGAAGGCGTGTATAAAATACGGACGAATATAAATGAGCGATTATGCTCGTTCGGATTATGGACGGATTACGCGGCAACGCATCGGAAATCTCTTCCATGTCGCCCTCATCTGCGCTATCGGGTCCTGGAGGAAGACGGGAGGGAGAGAGGGATGGATGGACGGATGGAATGATGATGATGATGATGATGATGATGATGGTGATGATGATGATGATGATGACGATGATGATGGTGATGATGATGATGATGAAAATAATGATAATAATAATAATAATAATAATAATAATAATAATAATAATAATAATAATAATAATAATAATAATAATAATAATAATAATAATAATAATAATAATAAATAATGATAATAAAAATACTAATAAGAAATGGATGGATGGATGGATTGATTGATGGATGGATGGATGGATGGATGGATGGATGGATGGAGGGAGGGATGGAGGGAGGGAGGGAGAATGGAGGGAGGGAGGATAGAGGGAGGTAGCAAAGGAGGGAGGCGGTTGGGAAGGAGGCAGAGAGGCAGAGATACAAATATGAAGGAGGATAGAGGTATGGAGGAAGAGACAAAGAAGGAAGGGAGGAGGAATGGAGGAAGGGATAAGAGCAGGAGTGAACGAAGGAAAGGAAAGAAGGAAAGAGGAATGATGGATGGATGGATGGATGCATGGATGGATGAATGGATGGATGGATGGATGGATGGATGGATGGATGGATGGATGGATGGATGAAGGAACAGATGGATAGAGGGAGGTAGTAAGGAAGGGAGCTAGAGAGGGACAGAGGGAGTGAAAGATAGAAGGATGAAGAGTTGCAGGGAAGGATAGACGGAAAGAGGGAAGGAGAGAAAGAGAGAGGAGAGGGGACTGAGGTTGTTTACATCGGATAGACGATGACCGCATCAGTCGTCCTCTGAACGGTTGCAGCGACAGAGATAGGACGAAGAGCGTGCAGTCGATCGAAGATGCGGGAAGATGCTGAAGTCGAGAGAAACAAGATAATGAGACGGACGAGGGAAATAACGGGTTCGGATTAGCGCTATTAATATTCTAATTGCCATTAATGCCATTAGCGATAATCTCTCTCCGGAGAATAAAAAACTCCGCAGATTAAAGGAACTAGACCCTGAAAAAGCTTTATTACTATTTTGCAGATGCAATTATTATTTGTTATTATTTTTAGTGGCAGTTGTAGTAGTAGTTATTGTTTTTGTAGCAGCAGCAGTAGTAATAATAGTAGTAGTAGTAGTAGTAGCAGCAGCAGCAGTAGTAGTAGCAGTAGTAGTAGTAGAAACAGCAGTAGTAGTAGAAGTAGAAGTAATGATAGTGTAGTAGTAGTAGTAGTAGTAGTAGTAGTAGTTGTAGTAGTAGTAGTAGTAGTAGTAGTAGTAGTAGTAGTAGTAGTTGTAGTAGTAGTAGTAGTAGTAGTAGTAGTAGTAGTAGTAGTAGTAGTAGTAGTAGTAGTAGTAGTAGTAGTAGTAGTAGTAGTAGTAGTAGTAGTAGCAGTAGCGCTGTTGGCTGGCTGCCGATGCTGATGGCGACAGTGCGATTGAAATTAATGTCCATTTGGATCCGGAACGACGAACCCTGATAAGGGTAACAGTTATTCGCCTAAAACGCTTATACAAGCCCTCCACTCTCACATGAAGAGACGCTAGAGGCAGGCGGCTTGTCTACATTATAACGTACATTTAATTTAGTAGTAGTAGTAGTAGTAGTAGTAGTAGTAGTAGTAGTAGTAGTAGTAGTAGTAGTAGTAGTAGTAGTAGTAGTAGTAGTAGTAGTAGTAGTAGTAGTAGTAGTAGTAGTAGTAGTAGTAGTAGTAGTGGAAACATCATCGTTAGTATATATTAACGTTCTTATAGTCTTTATCATCATAACCGTGATCAGTATCATTACCGTTATGGTTATCATTATCATTGCCACTGTAATCTCTCAAAGTCGTCGTCGTAATTATTTATTTATTTATTTTTTATTCCGGATATTTCTATAGCGCCTCTGGACGTCAACTACTACTCAGAGGCGCTTCCGCCTACAGCATTTGATGTTGTGCTGGTATTTTCACGCCGAAGCGCCACGAGCAATTGCGAGTGAAGGACTTGCCCAAGGTCCGTACGCAGCGGCTAGAGTGGCGCCGAACTTACCACTGAGCCACCACGCCCCACAATATCCATTATCATTATTATGATAATGGATATTTTTTTAACTTGTGGCTCATAATACAAGAACCGCGTTACATCGTCATATGTGACATAATCAAAATGACATAATAATAATAATAATAATAATAATAATAATAATAATAATAATAATAATAATAATAATAATAATAATAATAATAATAATAATAATAATAATAATGTTCATTTAATATCTTCAAACTGACAATTACGCATTATGATTACAAATCAGTATGAACGGATGATCAGAAGTTATTACAGGAGTCGAATTTTAACTGTATACGGCAGCCTTGCAAGGCGCCCAACACGTCCTACATCTCATTTTCAGAAACGCGCCATCTCGCGAATGTGGACTTTGGGAGGGTTACGGGAGGCGATCCCGCTACCTACTGCACTTCACGCCAGTGATATTACCACTACTCTATGGACCCGCCCCAATTCATAAAATCTGACATCATTATATTTAGTATCGTCACATATTACATCACCATATGTCATGTTATCATACCTGATGTCATTATGTATACGAAATCATTATACGTGCCATCATTTGTCAAACGATGGATGGGGACAGCGTGAATCGCCCTCGGCGTCGTTGTGCCCAAGGTTCTTCCTTCAACTCGGGGTAGGGGACCCCCACTTGTTTCTGTAAGACGCAGTAAATCTTAATTGACCAATCCGAATATTGGGTTAATGTCTGAGGGTCCCCGAGTCAGACCGGTCGATGGTCACCAGAGGCCTCTGGACAACCATACATCATGCGCTCTGCTCTCTTCTCCCTCGGTCCATTAGGCGGGTGGCTTGTAATAGCAATAGATTTATGTGGCCAGACCATTTCAAGTGGCCAGCGCAGAAGTTTCGCTGTTGTCGTTTTGGAATAAGTTTCCTCGCAGTCTGCGATTTGAGCTTCTTTGTCTCATTTCCAAAAGCAATTGCAAGCCATTCTCTTCAATCGTTGTTGTTGCTGCTTTCTTGAAGGGGCGCTATATAATTCTGATTGATTGAGTCATTCCATAGTCAGGTCTGGAGTGCCTTTGATTTGTTTTTTGCTTGAAGTGGCGCTATATAAACTTGAAGGTACAAATTACAACGTGATGTCTAGTCGAAGCAGATGTCTGTGAGAGTAAACGTATTTGTGGCTATACTTTCTTGTCTAGTTAAAGCATAGGTCTGTTGAAGTAATGCTCTGTGATAGCGAGACCATTAATGGTTTGGTTGGTGTTCCGTTAAACTTGCGGTGAATGCAAATGTCTGGCAGTGAAGCACATCAACTGAAACTTGTGATCAATGTCTGGCTGTAGACACAGTTGGTGTGTCCATCGTCAGAGCAGGGTTGGCCTACCTCAATTGTTAACATGCCACAGTCATTGTGCAGTAGTTTCTACATCCAAACACATATAGTTCTGGTCATATTAATGTGTGCAATTAACAGACACTACTGGTGGGTTCGTTGAATCCTAGTAGACACCTGCAGCTTGACACTAACAGGAAGAAATGTCATATACAAGGAACTGTTCCCTTCAACCATTGTCTGGTTCCCTCCACGGCGAGGCCACGACGACTTTCTGATTGCAGGTCACACTAACCGTGCTTTAATACCATCCACATTAGTGTAGCTTGCTACCAGACATTACTCTCAAACGTCGGCCCTGGAGAAAATAACGATCATCGTCCTTATGGAGATTTCCAACAACCGACTTAAATCCACCGGAAAATGGAGATTATACTTGGAGCATAGAGGGAATGGAACGGATGACAATTTTCCACTGGAATGGATTGTGCTGGAGTAGGGAGTTGATTCATTAAAGCTCCGCTGCAGTCTTAAATCGCACGGCTGAAATACACCTGCTAGGAGTGAGTGGGACTTCGTGGAAAGCTGATTGCCGGTTTCCAGAGATGAGTTGATTAGAATATTTTGCAATTTAACGAGAATGTGCCTTGACCTCACACCTTGACCTTACGCCTTGACCTTGCATCTGACCTCACACATTGACAATACGTCTTGACTTTACGCCATAACCTTACGTTTTGACCTTACGTCTTGACCTTGCACCTTGACCTTAAGTCTTGACCTTACACCTTGACCTTACGTCTTGACCTAACATCTTGACCTTACGCCTTGACCCTACATTTCACCTTACATCTTGACCTCACACATTGACCATACGCCTTGACCTTGCACCTTGACCTTGCACCTTGACCTTAAGTCTTGACCTTACACCTTGACCTTACGTCTTGACCTAACATCTTGACCTTACGCCTTGACCTTACATTTCACATTACATCTTGACCTCACACATTGACCATACACCTTGACCTCATACATTGACCATACACCTTGACCTTGTACCTTGACCTTACACCTTGACCTTACACCTTGACCTTACACTTTGACCTTACACCTGTGTCTGTTCGAAGTCCGCACACATACAAAAACTTAATTGACTTTAACGGATAAAAATCTTTCAAAGGTTTGATCTGTGGCCTGTGTAGTCACGTCTTAACATCTTTTAAACGAAAAGCGTTACGTCCTGAGGTAATCGTAATCTCGAAATTTCTAAAGCCTTATCTTAATCTATGGTGTAAGTTCTTGCACGTATTACGCGATACGGTTCATGGGATGTGAATGGGATCTAAAAAAGCGAGGCGCCCATGCATTCAAACGTGCAACTCTAGTGAAAGATCTCAAGCGATAAACTGAGTGCAAAATGAGAAGTGCTGAGCATCTATGCGGTATACTATACATTATAGAAAACGTATGCATGTATGTGTGTGTGTGTGTGTGGGGGAGGTGCTATGGGTGTGTGGGGGGGGTGGGTGTTGGTGGGTGTTTTGAGTGTGAGTGGATGGGGTGTGGATGCGTGGGTGGTGGTGGAGGTATGTGTCAAGTCAAATATATCGAATAAGAAGCAGCAAGGCACTGTGTTACACCAAAAGGAACGGCAGACCATCAAAATGTTGAGCTCCTAAACATAGTTTAACTGGAATCGGGTAAATTTGTAATCGTAATCTGACATTTATAAATAGCCACTTCAAGAATTAACTCATCAGGGACGCTCCCTACACGAACCAGTGAAATCATTGTCAAACAATACAGACTTCAGGCCTTGTGAAACTGCGGAAGGGGCAAACTGAGGATCTCAAGCCGCAGCTCTCGAGATAAGGGACTCCAGCTAATGGGTCCAACATAGCCAAGGCTTCCATACTGCGCTGTAGCGGTTTGCATACGAGGGACATTCAGAAGTCCGTGGGCAGCCTACCGAAGGGTGCCACAACCCGGGACCTTTGAGATTAGAGTGTGTTAAATCCGGCCCCAATTTCCACGAAGTAGTTTTCAAAGTATGCACCATTATGAAACAAACACAAAAAACTCAGTCACCTTCTGCATAGGTTAAAATAATATGAGCGCCACTCCTCGACGTTTTTCTCTTGTAGAGGCGCTTTATAAATGTCAGATTACAATTACAATTCTGGCTGCAGAAAACACCCATGGCCAGAATAGTTGTATTTTTAATTGTAATTAGCACAATTTATATAGCACTATAATAAGTAAGCTACGCCTAGGGTGCTTTGCGATTTCAAATTGTGACCCATATTCCAGTATAAGACCTTTATATGATCCACTGGTCCCATCAGGTGTTCGTGGGCTAGATAAATTTGGGACAGTACTCTAAGTAACCGTGCACAATTTGGACTTATCCTATGCTAAGTAATTCCGCTTCTACAAAAATAAATCAGGTTTAGATCCATTCCGATCGCAAATCGGACAGATCTAATCCATCGAGAGGGTGATTGACCCTAAGCCAAACAGAGGGCAAGGAGCATGCGCACTGGAATGGTGTCGCAATTTTCGTTTTGCGTCTGCTGCATAAACAATTCCTGGCCTACTTTGTATGCCTGGCAGACGATAAACGAATGAATCGCTTGGACAGAATTGCGTTTATACGAAGGTACCAACGAACGAATCGAACCAGAAGCAAAGCAACTCGTTTTCTGAATCGCCGAAGAGAACAGAAGTAATCGTAATCGTATTTGTATTCGTAATCGTAATCGTAAACGTAATCGGAATAGTAATCGTATTCGTATTCGTATTCGTATTCGTTATCGTATTCGTAATCGTAATCGCAATCGTGATCGTAATCGTGATCGTAATCGAATTCGTATTCGTATTCGTAATCGTATTCGTAATTGTAATCGCACTAGTATTCGTATTCGTAATCGTAATCGTAATAGTAATCGTATTCGTAATCGTAGTCATATTCGTAATCGTATTCGTAATCGTAATAGTAATCGTATTCGTAATCGTAGTCATATTCGTTATCGTATTCGTATTCTTAATCGTATTCGTATTCGTAATAGTAATCGTAATAGTAAACTTCAGATTTCTAAAGCGCTACCCGAAAGCTAAGGACAGGGCACCAACTTATTAACAAGTGCTGCGTCATGTCAGAAGGGTTGTCCAGCGAAAGAGTTTTCAGATGCATGCATATATACATACCAATACACAGTCACGTGCCTTGTATTTGGTATCCTATAATTTTATCTATCCATCCGTTGATCCAGTCCATTTGGCTGCGGTAACAAGAACTCATTTAGCGCTATTTCTATGAATTAGCATCTCTCGCAATACGCACCCTTCTGTAATGACTTGCACCGAGAAAGGAATTCTATGCAATATTTCATAAATAAATATGGCGCTCATTTGCCTAAAGCGCCACCATCGCTTGGGAGAGGAGCTCCGTTGATGTTTATTGATGGATTGGCGGATGGATTATTCCACTCTCAGCCCTATTCACCCTCCTCCTTCCCTTCTCTCCGCTCCTCCTTCTCCTCTTTCTCCACCTCCGCCTACTCCTCCTTCTCCAATTCCTCGCCCTCCTTCTCCTCATTCTTCTCTTCTCATTATCCTCTTCCTCCTTCTCCTCTTCCTCCTCCTACTCCTCTTTTTCCTCTTCCCGCTCCTTCTCCACCTCTTCCTCCTCCTCTTCCTCTTCCTCCTCTTCCTCTTCCTCC
>OY744617.1:27442678-27447678 GCA_963556255.1 Allolobophora icterica
CCTCCTGGCCAGTAATAAACGGACGACAGATGGAGCGACGGACGGAGGGATGAATGGCATTCTAGAATACACAGACGCACACCACGAAAACAGAAACATATAGACAGACATAGAGAACGAGATACGTAGACAAAGACAAACAGATAAACAGACAAAGAGACAGATGCATTTAGACACGGGGTCTATGAGACATATACATAGACAGACAGAACGAAGGAGATATACAGGCAAAGGCAACAAGACAGACAGGTACACACAATGCTACGCATGGTAAGACAGACAAGGGAACAGGGCAGTCTGCACTCACAAATATAGTATATATATATATATATCACCAATATATATATCACGTCTGTATACGTGCTATATAAATGTGTGTAGATATATATATAAACGCGATTGCTAAGCGTTAAATTATATGTACACAGTTGCTCTCACGTACGTTATATATAGTGTATATATGTATGCTTAAAATTTTAATATTTATGTAGATATATAGGCTTGCGAGAACAAGTTCATGCAGAGAGAGAGAGAGACAGACAGAGAGACAGAGACAGACAGACAGACAGACACAGACACAGACACAGACACAGACAGATAGAGAGACAGAGAGAGACACACAGAGAGAGACAGACAGACAGACAGACTGACAGAGATGTAGAGACGTGTAAGGACGTACGAAGGGTGGGACAGCGGGAGAGGAGTGGTGACGTTGATTAGTCGACGATGATCTGATTTAATCATTTGTCAGACGATGATTACCAACCAGTCGATCCATCGTCCCATGCAGGACCTGCTGCTGCGGCTGGCTTCGGGTGGCTGCAGTGGTTGGCTGCAGTGGCTGGTGGTGGATGCGTTGATTGACGTGCGATGCAATCATTCCTCCATCCAACCGTTCTATTTTCATCGAACGGTCTTCAAACAAGTTCTCACCGACAGCGTCCTTCTTCAAACACGCCAACTGCTCTGGCTCTCTGTTTCCCTCCTTCCACATCTCCTCATCTGTCCACCTTCCCTCCCCCTCTGCAACCCGATTTTTCGGAGATGCTGCGTGCGCGCCAACAAAGGCATGCCCGAGTTGCCAGCGTAACCCTGTTACCCGTTCCACCCTTAAATGATTGCCGTTCGGGGAATGAGCGCGTCCTCCCCCCCCCCCCCCCGTCTCTCCCTCCCTCCCATCAATCTTTCCCGGTCGATGGTGGTTGCCTTGTCCGGATGATGTTGCATTGGCATCGACTTTTGGGTCCTGATGCGAGTCGTGACCGCGCGAAATGATGCCGGATTGTCGTCGCACCCTTTTGCCTCTTCTCCTCTGCCGCAGCAGCCAAAGACGTCGGATTCATCTCGACAGAGGATGATCAGGTTGCCGTGTGTGGTCCGGCTATTGACCGCCGACAAAGGACAAAGGAGACGCCGACGCCGCCGCTTCAGATTTCCTTTGATGGTGCCGATGACGAAAGACGGAAGGAGGAAAGTAATTCCGGCGGATGGTTGGTAGTGAGAGAGTGAGTGAGTGAGGGATGTGGTCGAGTGCACTTCAACCGGTCCTGATTCGATCAGGGCCTGACCCGCGGGTCGAATGACCACCCACCTTGAGACTCGTCCTCCTCAGGCGCCGATTAAGAGCCTCTGACGTCAACTCAACTCGCGCTGAGCGATGAGTCGCTCGCGACATTTTGACTCGCAAACGAGACCGACACCCAGATAAAATGAATCAGAAGTAAGCAATGTTAGACACAGCGTGGTTGAACTTTATTATATAGTCTTATTAACTCATTTAAAAGGTGTCTAAGCGAAAACGTATCAATGCTTTATTATTACCACCACCACCAAAACCACCACCACCACCATTACCACCACCACCTCCACCACCACCATCATCATCATCATCGTCATTTATCATTATTAATATTATTAATATTATTATTATTATTATTAACTCGCAAACGAGACCGACGCCTAGATAAAAGGCCGCAACAAGTACTCAATGTCACAAGGGCTCTGGTTGAATGTTATTATATAATCTTATTCATTTATTTAAAAGGTGTCTAAGCGGAAATGTATCAATGCGTTATTGTTATTATTATTATTATTATTATTATTATTATTATTATTATTATTATTATTATTATTATTATTATTATTATTATTATTATTATTATTATAAACAAATTTTATTATTTAAAATGATCCCTCAGACACTTTGAAACTGCCTTAGAAGAGTTAAGTTCCAGAGTTTAGCGGTCATCGTCCACGATTAACTGTGCAAATGTGCCTCGAAAAGCGACGGCGTTAAATCGTTGAGTGCATATAGAGAGGCGCTGGAACAAGTGAATTGTCTCGAGTGGGTCACCCGACATTGTTGTCAGTCGCCGGCCTAACTCTGTAATGAATTCACAGCCAGAACTGTTGATGGGGCCCAGAGTTTCGAGTGCAATGGGGACAAAGTCATACGTATTATTATTATTATTATTATTATTATTTTTTTTAAAGATTATATTATTATTTTATTTTATTTTTTTTGCCGCCCGAAGTGTGACCCTCAGGCTTTTAGAAATTATGAACGTGCGTGGTTAAATTGGTTTACTGTGCCTCGTCCTCCCCCATTATTATTATTATTATTATTATTATTATTATTATTATTATTATTATTATTATTATTATTATTATTATTATAACTTATTATTATTATTTTTTTTTTGCCCTGAGGTACTTCGTTCCCTCAGGGTCTTAGAGATTAAATTAATTATTTTTTCCGGAACGGTTAACCCTCGTCCAGATCCTGTTGGGCTGATACCATCGAGCCGCTAATTATTATTATTATTATTATTATTATTATTATTATTATTATTATTATTATTATTATTATTATTATTCTGAAACTGTTATATTTCTTTGATCGCGGGAAGCGATTTGGTGAAAGAACCCCTGAAAGCCACAGCATTGAACCGCTGGACAGTCACCGACAGTTGTTGAAACAGGAAACTGGTCTCTCGGGCTTCTTCTTATTATTATTATTATTTTTTTTTTTTTCGCCCGAGGTAGCAATTATTATTATTATTTTTATCATTATTATTATTATTATTATTATTATTATTATTATTATTTTTTTAGCCCCGGGGTATCAAGGATCCCCCAGGTAGATAAAAAATTGTCCGGAGACATATAGAAGGAAAAAAATTATTCCTGGAACGGCCGCGCGAGTTTATTATTATTATTATTATTATTATTATTATTATTATTATTATTATTATTATTATTAACTCGCAAACGAGACCGACACTTAGTTACATTCGCGGTAAAATATGCAATATCAGTGTGGTTGAATTGTATTATATAGTCTCATTAACCCATTTAAAAGGTGTCTAAGTTTAAACGTATCGATCCTTTATCATCATCATCATCATCATCATCATCATCATCATCATCATCATCATCATCATCATCATCATCATCATCATCATCATCATCATCATCATCAATCATTCACTTGTTTTTAAATATTATTAATTAATAACTTCAATAGCGTAGATGTCTACTGTTACTGCACAAGGCATCAACCGATGGTGCACAAAAGCCCAGCCGTCATCATATCAAAATAATTGAAGACAGTGTTGTAGAAAGCCCACTATATAAGTTTTGCTGTTGTAGGTCCATCTTTCAGGAATAATTAATAATTAAACTTAAACTGCCTTGCAACCCGCGACTTTAGCTTCTTGACCTTGTTTAATTTTTTCAAACGCTTACAAACCTTTATTTCCAACATGATTTTGTTTTATAAGGAACGAAGGCGCCTTCGGTTTTATTCCGTCCATGTGCTTCCATAAGCTTGTGTCTACAATATTACAAGAGGTATCGATGAGGTAGCATTGCTACTACGCAATCGATTTCTGAGATACAACTTCGATGAAACTCTTATGTCTTTGAGACACTTCTACAAATGAGCATTACCATGTCTAATTTATTTTTGATTATAAGCGGTCCCATGGCTGTATCACCTATACACCATAACGCACTTAAAACACGCTCCATTTAACACGAATATTTTATAACATCATGCAGTTGCGGACATAGATCCACTGTTTAGTTAAGCTTTATACATAATACAATGATGTCATTTTACACTGCCTAAAAATGGCTTTATATTGGCGTCTGCGGACCTCGCGATTTAATATTAATTTCCAGCATTTAACAACATCTTAGGGCTGCGAGGGCCGATGACGTCAACATTACTATAAATCCATAGTCAACGTAGCTTCCCAACGGATGGATGGATCCAGAGTTTAACGACAGAAATAATTCTGAATTGTGCTCACCGTTCATAATACAACCGATTCAAATAAATGTTCCTTGTTCGAGATTTGAAACTCCGTCCGTGAGCTCTAACATCGGTAAACTAACCAACTGAATGCCTGTTTGAAATCAGTGTGATTCTCGTTAATGTTAACGATAACGAAAATGTTCGTTAACGAACAAAAAATGATTTCGTTAACGATAACTATAACTATAACTAAAAAATATCATTAACTATAACTATAACTATAACGAAAATAACACTAACGAAAATTCATTGCTATTTTCGTTAATACGATAAAAAAAAGTGCAATATCAACTAACGTGAGAACGTGAAAATACAGCCTTTAACGAAAGCAAAATGATTCCTATATTCGCCTTGGATGTCGGTGAATATGGAGCGCTGTGTATTCATGAAGCTGAATACACCCATTCGTCAAAGCTCTAAGCAAATTATTGTGTAACGCGTCTTCATAATTCAGTGTGATTTTCATTAACGATAACGGTAACGAAAATGTTTTCGTTAACGAAAGCAAAAATGATTTCGTTAACGATAACTATAACTGTAACTAAAATATAATATTAACTATAACTGTAACTATAACTAAAATGAAAAGCCATTAACTATAACTGTAACTGTAACTAAAATAAAATCTGTAAGGAGAATCAAACTGTTTGAAATGAATGTTATTATAGAGTTTTGTTAA